>ARYC01014056.1:0-12159 GCA_000711775.1 Oxytricha trifallax
CGAGTCTTGTATTTTTACTAATATTTTAATTTATTTCAAAACCTCAAAACCCCTAATTGTATGGAGTCACTGTCACAGAATATAACCAATGAGGAAAAGTCAGTAAATTATTCCTATCATTACAGTTATCAATAGGAATCGATTCTGAACTATGGGTTTCTTAGTAATCAACAGCTTGAAGAAATAAAGACTAGTGCGCTGAAGTCATAGTAGAGAACTGTGCTCAAGTAGACATCAGTGGTGCTTGGCACCAACTTCCCCTCTAACCCCAAGCCAGTGAAGCTCCGTTTCACTTCTGGCACTCTCCTCAACAATGGGCAGGTGCCACCATCTACGATGGGCATAATGGGTGGGCAAATTATACGACTGCCATTGGAGAACGTTGAGCGAGCTGTATCATCGTTAGTTGATGTTGAAAGTTTGCAACAGATGGCCAGCTGTGTTATGGCCTCGAACAGTACCTTCGAATAATTAAAAAGCCATTGCAGTCTTCAACATAGAGAAACCCCAATGTGATGCCCATTAACCTCCAGATCAAGTATAGTGATGAGCTGGTAAGGTCTGTAAGACTTCATAAAAGATCAGGTGGGAGTATCGATTTCCTCAAAGGGGATCATTCAAACTATGAAGTAATGAATTGATCATCAAAGAATCCTTACCTCAAACTCAGAGATGCCTAGTTGGCATTGAAGAAGATTTCTGTTGTGCAGCACTACAAGGTAGAGGGTATGAAGCCCAATAACATTGCGCTTGAGATGGGTTGTGGATCGACGATTTGTGAACAAGGCCATTGAAAAGTTCAAGTTGGAGGTGTAGCACAGAGTGCTCAATCAAAAGCCAAAGCTGAAGAATGGGAGGAAGAATACGCGGAGCAACCAGTTGTTGCTAAAGGCGATTGCCATCGTGCTCTAACAGCAGGGCATCTACAAGATCATTGGCTGGCACCTGCAATATAGCCTGCTTGAAATGCTAAGTAAAGATTAAGAATACAAAAACCTCACAGTGCCTTGCGTTGCTACTCTGCTGAAAGTACTAAAGGAAAGTTTCCACTTGAGGTTTGGCAAAGGCCAGAACGCCAACGCTAAGTATAGGGATCCATCATTCAATGTGAAGAGGCTTTGGGTATCCAGACTACTAGCGCAGCTATTCTTGGAGGATGCTGTAATCATATCAGTAGATAAATCGAACTTCAGTAGCGATTATCTGCCAACCAAGCAATAGAGTTTAAATTCAGCTGCACTTCAAAAAGAAAGTCGTGAAATCGACTCCTCCCTGTCGCCTGCAGTTGGTAAGACCGAAGTCCTCGCCGACTATGTTATACAGCATGCTGAGATGCTGGCTGGCTACCCAAACAGAGAACCAGTCATGTCAACTGTCATTGAGGGTCAAAGAGTAGGACCAAATGAAGGGATCAGACATCGCACTTTTGTAAAACCAAGTTGCAATTCATGATAAAAATGACCTGAACTCTGAAAATCTGAGACCCCAAGCAATTCTGGGAACCAGTATGTAAGTATTGCTATCGTTGCTTAACTGCTTGAGTATAGCGTCGTCAGCAGCTCAAGATTGGGTAGTCAAGATGGGTAAAATTTCAACTCGAATTAAGAGGATTAAGTTAGTATAAGTGAACGAATAGTGGCTGGATCTGGAATTGTTCCATCGAAGATTCCAAGGCAAAACTCGAAATCGATCTTTCCAAAGTTACGCAGGAAATCTTCCATACAGGAACAGCATATTCTTTTTTGATAGCATGAAGCTGAGCATTGCTGTCACCCCTGTCAACTGCAGTCATAAATATAAGTATACTCAACTGTCACCTATCATGGAAGCCCCAAAGGGCAGAGCTCAATAGACATCGCTGCAGAAGCGTTTCCACGCGATCAGAATATAAAGCTTCTCCAAGAAGTATTCTAGCCAACCATACACCCCTCTGAAATCGGCTTCCACTCTCACTTCATTGGTTCAAAATCTGGCCAACCTCAGGCTGCGATCGACCATACGTAAATGCAGTGAAGTGGTCAATGTAACAGGCTATGACAACTGGACAAGCATTACGCCTAGACGCTTGCGGCTGTCCAGAAGGGCTGAGAGCAGCAGTAAAGTCACAGTGAAGGAATAGGAATTTAAGCTATATCAATACGATTTTATTCAAATTTAGTTGATACTAAGTTAAATCTACCCAACAAGGTTTATGACTAAGCACCCACAGCAGACTCTGGTCACCTCGATGTTTAACCATCGCAACATTATACTCCCATAGCAGCAGTCAGACAGCAAGTCAGCCAGAGGTTGGGCACTTATGGCACCATGGCTGGGAATCTCTCTAAATCCAAGAGGCAACAGTTCTCGATGAACTTCGTGGCAGCAATCACTAAGGACCAGCTGGTCTCCAGCCAAGTCATCGAGGGAGCATTCGATGCCGTGCTGTTCGAGAACTCCTCTATCACACCCTGCGCCAGCTGCGCACTGACAAGGACCTTGGCCTGAAGAAGATCGTGCTGCTCATCGAAAACGCAGTCATTCACAAGTATTCACTGCAAGGAAGTTGAAAGTAACAGTTTTATTCAATGCAGAGTACTAGCCCTAGCTAAACCCAATCGAGCATCTGTTTTCATACATCAAGAGGCACCTCAGGCAGGAGCAGGCAGACAGTAAGTAAGTGTAGTAATCATAACTGCTTATAAGATTCACTTGATTAAGATCCTCTCCCAGATCCTGAAGGCAATGACCAAGAGGGATGTCAACAAGCTTTGGGCGTTCAGCTTAAAGCAATGGTGCACCACTATTAGACATGGGTTCGTATGAGTCAAGCATCTATGACGATGAGTGGAGTTGCAGGTACTGGCACCAGTCAAGACAAGCATCAATAGCAGTTGAACTGTTAAATTAATTGATTAAAACTTCCCTATTATATATCACGCTTTTAAGTTTAAGTTTAAACTAATCAATAGTAAAAAAACCAAAACCTCTCTCGCCTCCGCGCATTGGAGAGGTTAAGTCCACCAATACACCAACGATGGTCCAACTGCTTGAGCTACCACTGCTGGCACCGATGAATCAAGGATGGTTCAATAGATTTTAGGACCTAAAAGAAGAGAATGGATTCCTGGTTGGTCTCAACTCAAACCAATCGACGTGACCATGCTAGATCAACTCCAGTTGACGGTGTCAAATGACCATGCAAATCATCAAATTCTTGTCAAACATTAAAATCAAGGAAGTGCTTGGTTGTTCATTAAAAAATTGGGCTTAATATTATGGAGCTAAAGACTATGATGATCAAAATTTTTAGTAAAATGCACGGCAACAACTTAATGCTTTTTTATTTTTGGTTATAATTATTGATTTATTTTATTTCTATAATTTCCTATTTTTACGTATTTTATCAATAATATCAGATGGAATTTAATTTCTGTAAAGCATTAAATAATAATAAAAAAATCAGATGGAATCTATATAGTGGATAAATTTCATCCTTGCTTGGATGGTGATTAGATTCCATGTTAAAAAAGACATTGATTAATTGAAGAATAGATTAAGTAATAAATATATAAAAATTAGCAAAAAATCCGGTTGATAAATGTGATAAAAATCAAATACTAAAAATGAAAAAAATTTACTGCAGGAAACTAACCTAAAAAATTATTTTTATAATAAACCGGTGCAGGAAACTTTCCCCCCCAAAACATTTTTTATTAGATTTTCTTATATATTTTTTATGCAGATGTATCACTTTAAAGATAAATATCAATAGTAAACTTATTGGTTATTTTAATTTAAAGCTAATTTTTAACAAAGAATAATTCACTAAGTCTGAAATACTTCGATTTAAAACAAATAAGTAGTAAGTGCATATATAAAATATTTATTAAATTAAGCATTATAAATAGCAACCTTAAGTCACCAGCTAACTTCAAACATAGGAGTATTTAATTGTAAGATAATTTCATGAAAACTTAGTCATAGTTTCAACTTTCGCAGAAGATGGATGTAATTATAAACAAAGATCATAAATAGATTAGAGTCATTGAAATGTAGAACTTTGAATATGGTAGTTAGATCAATAATAAAGTCAATTTAAATTTTAATTCTAATAAAAATAAAGATAATGAAGACAATGATAATAGTGATGTTGATGATATAGGGCAGGGATGGTTACAATAAATTCCATAATAGTTCCATGGAAACCCTAATATTTGAGTTAATCAAAGATATATTTAAAGATATATGAAGTTATTTGAGTATTATTACACAATTATGGAAATAATTATCTGTACATTTCTGCTAGTAATTTATACTTAATTTAATATGAAGCATATCAACATCAACATCTATAATTTTTGATTACTTATTGTAGAGTATTTCAGTGATTAATTTTAATATAAAGCTAAGTCGAGAAATTTAATTTTTTCTTAATTTGGCTAAGAATAAAGAGAATTTAAATGGAATTTGAATTTGTTTGGATATAACCCTAATATTATCAATATAATAATATCTACACTTAATTTAATAGTATATATAATATAGTATAATTAAATTTAGTAATTGTTGATAAACGATAACTATAATGAAGTCTGTAATCTATATCTTCATAATCACTAACTGATTCTTAGCTTTTGCAGCAGATTGATTAGAGTTATCGTGAGGTATTCAATACTTTTATCTCATTTATATTGCAATTAACATATTTTGTTTTGTTATATAGACTTCTCAATAAGTACTAAGGATTAATAGAGTGAACACAATATAATAAATTTATTTCTTACATTGCTGAACCAGTGGCTGATGAATGATTTGCAGCGAGCTTAGTATTGAAGTGTTGAGCGATATCCAAGAAACAAATGAAGTGAGCTGCTCTCTATAAGACTAACAATTTCTTGCATTAAACAGTGATGACTCGGTAACCTTTATGCTTAAAATGCCATAAGAAAACCCCATTTCAATTATAAAATACTGTTGCTTCCAAAGAGTGAAGGCAATATAATAAATATTAAATATTAATAATAAACCAGTCATCAGGAATGTCCACTTGTTTAATGGCATAAATCACATAGTTTTCAATCAATATACAACTAATAATTGAGAAATTAGGTCTTTATCCATAGCAGATAACTATCTCTTGTTGAATTTGTTGTATCCTAGATTAAGATCGAGGCAATATGCAGTTGTAATTGGAGAGGTTGGAGTCAAAAGGACAGATTCAATTGAATATCTCCGAGTTGTATTTTCTAGAGAATATAGGGAACTTAATAAAAATGAAGGTGTTATTACTGGAGGGTAAAAATTAAAGTGTTTAATTTAAATATTATTGTGAATTTTAATGATATAGGAGAGTAAAATGATATATATTTATATTCAAAGTAATTATATTATCTTATCATCTATATGCGCAACAATATGAAGAATATATGGTTGATTAACCTGGAGTGGTAAATATTAATCAATCATTTATTATTATAAGTTCGTATATATGCTATGAGTTGCTCATTCAAATTAAATATTTAATTTTTTAATAACAATCTAAAACAATAGGGAGTTTACTAAATTAATTAACTTAATAATTATTATCAGTTTAAGACTATGGAGCTTATAAATATAAAGTGCAATTGCTCTGCATAAACAAGGATCAATAAATTCCAGCTGCTTCATTCTTGTTGATGTCTTTTTTTTCGAAATCAAAATTATTTAAAAAAATAGCCTGTTTTAAGCTATAAAACATGCCATTTTATTAGTTAAATTAATAGATATTAACATATTTAGCAACAAAATAATAATAAAAATAATCCTAATATAATTGTTTGAATTAAGAAATATAATTATTTAATTGTAAAAGTTTTCATTTGATTGGTAGTATGATAAAAAAATCAGATTTAAATTTAAAAACAAACATTGGAAAAAATAATTTGTCTGAGTTCTCGGTAATTATTGTCGGAACAGAAACTCCCAGGAATTCCTATTTCAAGTTCAATTTAGAGAAAAACCAAATTAGTGGCAGTTGTAATATTTCTGATGATGTTAAGTTTAAAAAATTGGGGTTTGGCATTTTAGTAGTAGTTGTGATTGTAGTTGTGGTTGTAGTATTTGTAGTATTAGTTGTTGTAGTTGTTATTTTTTCTGATTTTTACAAAGTTTTACACAAACATAATGGTTCAACACTGATGTTTAAAATTCATATTTTTTGACATAACGTTTGCCATTTTTTAGGTTAAATAAATCAATTTCTAATTAAAAATTAATATTGAATTCTAATATTGTAATACTATAATTTAATAGGCGTATTAATGGATGAAATTTAAATTTAAAATACAAATGAATTAATTAAATTATAAATGATAAAAAGATTTGGACACAGTAAAATAGCAACCTCTAAATAAAAGCTACTATTCTTACAATCAAAATTAATTCACCAACAATTAGATCACATCTAACCAATAGAATAGAGAGCATGAATTGCAAAATTAATTGTTATGGATGATTGGATGGAAAACCCAATTCATAGGTTGCAATAAGTTTTAAATACTTATGAATTTGCTTTTATAGTAATTGCTTTCAAAAAAACACTAAAAGGGGCAAACAATTTAACTACATTAGGATAAATTCTAATCAAAATTGAAATACTGCATTCTTAAATACCTTAAAGAATTTTAATAATATGATAATTAGGATTTTTTAAGATAAAAATCTTATAGACAAGACTTAATATCAAGCCAAGTTATATAAACCACTTCAATACTAAACTAAGATATTTTTAAACTTTCATTTTGTTATGTGTAAATTGATTAAAAAACAAGGAATTCGTTGGTTTTCAAATTACTATGAATAAAAAACTCATATTTCTCAAGACAAACTAGTCAAAACTAGTAAAGTTAGATTTTTAACAACACAAATAGCAGTGTACTACCAGTCATTCAGTTAGATAAACAACAATTCATTACAAAATGGACTATGAATTTAAAAAGTAAATTTACTATATAAATGATAAGACTTCTTATCATGGAAATATGTATAATTGGTCTAGATCAGCTTGCTTGGGTTAATAGGATAAAGAATCTTCTAATTTAGCTTGATTGCCTTAGAATAACGATTTAAAATTTAGAAAACCCTTAATTCAGTGTCTAAAAATTATTTTTTTTTAAAATTCCCACAGATTGAGAGATATTGTCTTAAAATCAGAAGTAAACTGCTTACTAACAACTACAATTTTCTGATAAATAAGATTAAATTGAAGCTCATCATCTTGAATGGTGCCAGTTATCGCAGGGCTATCTAGAATATTACCATCAATTTTGAGGACTTGAATGTAGAGATAATCACTTTCAAATGGAGAATTATTCTTTGCTCCGAAGCATCACTATCTAGGAGATATCAAGTCAACACAGTCTTTGATAACTTATTGATTAGAATTAAGAATTCAAATATATAATTAGAAGTTAAAGGACAAATTAAGTTTATTGATGAAATTCTAAAATTGTAAGAAAAAATAATCAAAATATTAAGGTAATGCACTGATGAGGTTTGACTTATTATGGATTCTTAAGAACAAGTTGTTAAAAACACTGAAATTATATTCTTTTCCATAGAGACCTGACATGCTTCGTATGGGGAGGGTAACTCAAAATATGTAAAAAAGAAATAATTTTAAAAGGTCAGATGATTACAATTGAAGACACTCAATATACTGACCAGATAATTTATGCTAGCTTCGGGTACTGTAGAATGCCAAAGTAAGTATTTCTCCAAAAAATGAGAGTGCTCCTCTTGTGAGATTTAAGAAGAAAAAATCATATAATTATGTATCTAATATTCGCATGAATTAAAGCTTTATCATCTAAAACAATCAATAAAACGCACAGATCCTTTGTTTTTATTTTTTTATATTTATAAATAAATTTGAAAAATTATTTTATTTAATGTAAAAACCATACTAATTTTATTTACATCTATATGGGAGCTTACATTTTAATTAATTAAGTAAATATAATGCAATTAATTGTCAAGCACCTATGATATATAATAACCTTTTATAATTTTAAACTGTTTCTATTCGAAATTCATTTGCAATCAATAATTATAATTGTATTTAATTAAAAATTTTTGTATTTATAAATTATATTGATTAAAATGCCCCTATTTTAAATTAATACGTTCTTTCTTGAGTAAATACAGTTTGAATTCACAAACTATAGATATTTCATTTGATATGTATTTGCTTCCTTTTTATAAGATTTATTATGATAGGATATTTAAGCAAATTTATGTTAAAGTTTATCTTTATATTTTCATTATTTACCAATTTAGTATAAAGTATTTATACAATAATTTTTCATAAATTAAGACCAAAGGAGTCACTCATTTATTTGAAGTTTAGTGTTCACAGATACTATTTATTTTATATATTAATATTAAAAAATGAGAATTTAATTGATCAATGTTTGATAATGAAAGTTTAGGCTTTTTTTAATTTGTTTAATATCGAATTTTATGCATTTTTTTAATCGCAATAAATCTTCTTTTTGAATTTATGAGAGTTTTATATTATAAAATATAAATAAATTCATGATAAATTTAATAAAAGTGAAATTAATAAGGATTTGTTTATAGGAATTCAACAATAATTATAAATTTTGTAAGAAATAAATTGTAATAAAATAAAAATAGCTTATTACTGATAAAATAAGCATAATTACAGAGTAATACAGTTAAAATTTTATACTGTATACATGCTGAGATACATTTAAAATATGTATTTGTAAGTACTTCTAATTATTCTTTAATTTTCCAAATTAAATAGTGGAATCTATTTTTACATCGAAACGTAACCTAATTTCGATTGTTAACTAAATCTTGATTTTTAAAAAAAAACTACTTTCATTGACTGATTTTATTAACAATTAACTCAAATTCATAAAAGAAAATTATACTAATGATTTTTTTATAAAAATATATAAAGAGGCTATGTTAGACTTTGTGAGTTAAAATAATTAATATAGGGAAGTTAACACAATACTCAATATGAAATGATAATTTACAGTTTTAATTTGAAAATTCAAAGGAATTTTGTAGGGCAACTGTTTTAAATTTTGTGATATTTAAAAAACAGGAATAACAATGAAGATAAAACACCAAAATCTTATCTCGATACTTCATATCATATTTAAGAAATGTAATTATTAGAAATTTTAATAAAAATGTATAAGAAACAAAGATATCATGAAAGAATTTCTCTCAAAACATTAAAAATATTTATTATGTGTTTTCATTAGATTAGTATGAATATATGAATAATTATATATGCTAGATTTCATAGAATAAATACTAAAGCAATGACAGTTATTCTTTTTATTTATTTTGATCAATCAATGATTTTATAATTTGATAAAAAATTTAAATATTATAAAATAAAAAAAGCCAAACACAAAATATATTAATTATCCTTGTTGTATTGTTTCATTATTTAAAAAGAATAGTGAAATATTTTAAAGTCTGCAATATATTTTGAGCGCCAACGGTCTAGTGGAGCCAATATCATGAATACGTGAACTACGACTACTCTTACATGACATGGTTTATATAATTTAAAAAAAACATCTGGTCTTTAATTATTAAATTTACTTAAAATATTAAATATAATAAGTGATAATCTTTTCATTATACTTACAATTTTTAAAGCCTTTCCCAGGTAATTTTATAAGGTTTTACATCATTTTGTTTAAAGGATAGTTCAAACTAATCAATCAAAGCGTTTTTTTTTAAAAAAAATTCTGCATTACTTTATACTTCAGATTTACTAAGGAATAGTTTAATGTCCTAATATTTTTATTTTAAAAAAGTATCAATAAGTTGAAATAATAGGGGAATATGATATAATATAATTTAATACAATATAATTTTTATTTATATATTTTAAATATTGATTATTTCACTTTTAACTTATTAAAGATTTGATTTAATTTATTAGAGAAAATTTTATTGAGCTTAAATCTATCTTTTATATTTCGTAAAATGTATAAAGTTAGATATAGAGTAGATTTAATATTAAAGTGTCACTTATTGATAAATATACAAATTTAATTGCAAAAATTTTTTAATAAACCCCAAATTCCAAGGAAGATGTTGAATTAGATGATATTAATTATACTATACTACAGTATCAACAAATCTGAGTTTTATTAATTTAAATTAAATTTAATAACCTTATATATTTATTAACTAATATTTTATATAAAATCAAACAAAAAAGTATTTTTTGAATCTTTAAATTTTAAAAGCAAATTAGAATTTAATTGTGATTTAAATAATATTTATTTTATAGATATTTTGGATGTGTTTTTTTTTGGAAAATATTGATAGATAAACAAAAAATACATTATTGAAATCTAATTTACAAATATTTTCTAAGGAATCTTTACGATATATACTTTTTAAAATGCTTATAATATCTTAAATTTTCTTGAAAAAATTTCTATCAAAAATCAGGGAATTTTTCAAGAAATAATTATTTTAGGTAATTTTAAATAAAACAAGTTATTAATATATAAAATCATTGATAATAGTTTCGAATTTTTGCTTATACCAAATCTCATATCATTTAAGATTACTTTAATGTCTTTTGGCATATTTTTATTATAGAGAAAAGCATTGATTCATTCTAGATCTTAAATGTATTTAAAAAGATGATATATATTGGAGAAATTAAATTTATATTATGATTTTTTATGACGCTTAAAAATTATTAAAAACAACTATATTTTACAATAGAAATATAAACCTAAATCATCTATTTATTAAAACATTCTAACTTTGGATAGAATCAAGTTATTTATTATAAATAATCAGGTTTATAATGCAATCTTTTAAATCAAGCTTTTATTAAAATGAAGTCTATACATAATGGCTGAGAAATTACATTCATAATTGCAGGAATCTATATGTTTTTTAAGCAGTATTTTAATGAAAATTAATTCCCTAAAAAATTATTAAATCCTAGTGAATGAGAAAAAAAGTTGAGTCTTTTTAGACCTCATAATAATTTCATAAATTAAGTGAGTATAAATCACAATATTAGATATCTTACTAATAACAGAAAGATTCCCAATATTAATAAGATTAGTAGATTTTTTCAAAATAATGTTTGACAGTTAACAGCTAATAATGCTGCATTAATAAAAAGTTACAATATTCTTAAAAAAATAATTTAATCAAATTTCCAAATAATTAAAAAATATCTAAATAATAAAAATAAATTTTATTTATAATTCTATCCGAAGCTGATTGTACAATAATTTAACAGAAGAAACTTATAATTGCTAAACTTACGAATTGAATGTATACTCATAGTTATGATGCATCATTAATTATCATTTAGTGGATTACAAGATTGAGCTAATCTTTGTCTTTCTTGTAATACTTATTTTTTGTTTTATATTGAATTATAAATTTCTAATATATATAATCTAATGACATAATGACTAATGATTTGAATTGTTTTAATCTATAAGCGTGCAAAAGCTAAGGATATAAACAGCAAAAACACGACATCCAATAGTGTACTGAACAATTTTTCAATTTTAGATTGAAAAAACCATTTTATCTAATAAAAGAGCTTAATTGATATGCATTCAAATTCAATTTTATCCATGACTTTAAATTATTGAAATTGAATTAATGTTAGATTTTAACAATAAGATGTTATGAATTAATATTGAAAAAAATATATCAGATTGAAATAATATTATTATTGCTAAAATAGATAAAAATAGGAAATTGTAGAAATTAATCAAAATTCAAATTTAATATATTAATTTTAACCAACTTTAGATTCGTTTGTATTCGAACACTTATAGCATTGAATAGGCTTGAATATTTTAAAGCGAAATTCAACTGACTTGCTTGAGATCGAAGCAGAAAACCTGAATTTATATACTGGGTCTCTATTTTAGTAAGCAGCAGTGATTTTTACTTTCAAACTCATAAAATGATTGGTAGTCATAGTAATCTATGATCAAATTTCAACAATTCAGAGTGGAGATCCAATAATTTGTCAAGAACTCGTTGCTTGGTGAGTGTTTTGTGAAATTTGAGACCCTGTCGTATTCTCCATGTTTTAAAACCCACAGCTCAGCAACTTTCAAGTCCTGCTCAACTGTTTGAGCACCAAAT
>ARYC01014060.1:0-12331 GCA_000711775.1 Oxytricha trifallax
TGAAGTTAGCAAGAGACTTTATTCAAATATTTAGCCTCCAGAGTCAATGAACATAGATGCTGGTGCGAGCAGCAAGAGAAGAAACTTAGGAGGAGGAAGCAAGAAGTAGAAGATAAGAAAGAGAAGCCAGCTCCCTCTAAAGAATTTTAAATGTGACTTATATATTCATTAACTTAACTACAAAACTTATTTATATGCATTCACTCTCCCTTCTTTAGCACACTTTTAAGCCAATAAATTATCTACTCTCTTCGCTGAGCTTTTAATAAAGTCTACTGTATCGATAGGTAGGTCATGCATCAAGTGGTATAGCAGCAGTTTCATGTAATGACCTTTTAATATTCCCCAGTAGAACTCAATTCCATTAAACTATGGACTGTAAGGTACGTTGAATACTGGCATTATTCTTAGTTGTTCATAACTCTTCCTTGTTTCTTTAGTCTTATGAACAGAAAGATTATCAACGAATAGTATAATATCTTATTCAGGATACTTCTCTCTCAGCTGTTCTAAGAACTTTATATACTACTCTGTCTTAATAGAGCGAGGATGAATAAGATAAGTTTCTAAACCATTATCCTCACTAATTCTTCCAAGAATAGCCATTGTTTATACCTTGACTTTCTAGTCATATACTTCTATGTTGCTATGCCTCTTATACCAAGACTTCTAGATGAAAGTGCTGAATGTAAACACAGCCTCGTCAGCATGAATAAACTTAATATATTCTATCAGGCTCTCTGCATTTAATTAGAAATATAATTTAAGTTGTTGTTGTAAAATGGCAGAGTGAAATCAATCACTCTCTTGATACGATTAACACCTTTGTAAGATATACCATTTCGTTTATAAATGTTTGCAACAGACTATGCAGTGATCTTCAACTCAGGGAACTGGCGGTGAAACATAGTAGCTCGTTAGTCGATAGAGAAGTGAGCCCAATACTTCAAAGTTTTATCATTAATAAGATAGTCAATATGCTTTTATAGAAACTTAGACTTCCTCTAAGGCTAAGAATTCAGCTATTATTGTTTTAATTACACAGCTTTCAAGCAGTGAGAACGAACAGTTGATGGACTTCGCTTTAAGAGCAGTGCAATAGACTTATAGTTCAGTACTGGTTTGAGTTATTCAGTATACATATCACATCCATAACGCAATTTAAACACTAAATCTATATACTCTTCATCATAAATAGACCCCAAAAGCTTGTAATTTTTAGTCTCGCATTTAATTAATAACCCCAACCCCTAACAAATTCCCTACAAATCAAAGCACTTATAAACCTCATTAAGGGGTTTTGGGGTTTTGAATTAAAGGGGAGTCTGGAGAAAACTCTTACCAGGTTCCACCGCTGCTGAGATAGTAGTCTCTGTCCTTTCGCTATGGTAGCCTTATTAACCCGACCTGGTGTGGGAGGAAAATCATTATCGTTGGCTTCAATGGTTCTCATCGTCTCACTTTTGAAGGTTGAGCACCACCTTCATCCTGCTCCCTATTACCTAGGAAGCTGAACTCACGCCAGGTAGCTCATCTATTGCAGGGAAATCCTTAACGTGAAGACAACTCGAGGAGTTTAGGATCTGACAGATTGAACCCCGCCGACTGGCCCCTAATGCGGTGAACCTAGCAACCCCCTGCCTACCCTCAGCAGGCCTAGTGTAGTAGAAAGCTTTACTAGAAGTCTCAAGCCTCGGGCGCCTGTGGGTAACCCTATCCTTATAACTTTCTAATTTAATAATATCTTTATTCGTTTAAAGCATGAATCACAAGAAGAATTGAGCAGTTGGCCTTTAGCTACAAAATTTCCCGCGTGAAGGATCAAGTATGATTTGATTTTACACTTTGACATTAATTTTCCTTGAAAATTTCATCATTTGACAACTATTAGGCTTTCTTAAAATAAAAATGATGTGTCCTCGAATTATCCCAATCTTCTTAATAATTCCTTAAAAGATCAGTTCCTTAATATTCTAAAACTATTGCATGAAAGTCAATGCCCTAAATATTTCTTTTTTAATAACGAAGGATATTTTCTAATAAATGAGACTTATTAAGGAAAAGGCACTCGGAGTAATCCAGCTCAGAAATAATGTTTGAATATTTGTTTCTATGTTCTACTTCTTATTTTTGTAGCTTCTTATAATTATCGTTATCTTTCTTCCTAGCTTGTATTACTGTTGTCCTTGCTGAATATGACTGATTAATTGTTGTGAAAAGGGAAGACATTGTAGTGATAGCATTCTCATTATCTTGCGACTTTGAAGGTATTGTGCATCACTGTATTATAACATTTTTATCATTCACTTTTCTTTTGAATCGAGAAGTTCTACATTGTTTATAAAGTTTAATGCTCATCTCTTAACTATGTATATAAAACTATTCAACTTTATACTATGCTCAATCAAAATAAGATAAAATTAAGGCATTTATGAAAATGCCTTATAAATTCAATTATTAAAGTAATTTAGGGAAATATTTAATTTCCTATTTCTCTTTAAATAAACAATTCTTAGTTAAATTTCTATTAATTTACAGATATTATTGCCGTTGTCTAAATCATAATTAACCCCCATTACTATAATAATTTTAATATATGAAAAATTAACAAATAGTAGCTGAAAATTGTTTTATTCGTGATGATATTGGAGTTATGTCTTTGATTGCTCGAAGTTATCCCTTATAATAATCAAATTTGCATTTATGCACTGCACTTTAAATCTTCCAATAATTTAAATTTACTACATGCAATTATTAATCATAAATAATTGCATTTCAATTTAAAAATCTTATTTGACTAAGAATTTTAATTCACATTATTTCTTGTGCTGAATTTTACCACTCCAAACAGATATTACGAGACTTTTGAGAAATATGTTTGCAATATTAATCTATCATTATACAATCCATTCTAAAGCAAGTATTTAGAGATAAAACTTAGTTAAATATGAAAGACTAGTTTGAAATTGCAATAATTTATGTTATTTCTAATAAATAACATGGAAATTTTAAAAAAATTTAATTTATTAAATGTTATCAATTAATGAAAAGCATTTAATCGCATTTGAAGTTGCTATAATAAGATAAAATCAATAATCAATAATTTAATATCAAATATATAATTGCCCCTATTGTAATCAAAGTTCTTTTATGATTTCATTGTCTCCGCATTTTCAATGTAAAGTTGAAATTTCAAACAATTTGATTCATAATAATATGTAATTATAAAATCAAATTACTAAATCTGAATATTTTAAGCATTAATAATAATTTAATAAAATATTATTTATATTTAAATGGTTTTTAATGTTTAAAAAAAGAAACTTTTCCTGTTATCTATCTTACTAAAAACTACATATGCCAGTTTAGTAGAACAAGGGGTAATTATCAATCATCAAATACGCCTTACTCTTATGTTCATATTCAAGTATCTTTATCGTAGTCCTTTGCGTTAATTCATTCACAACAGACCTAGAATTTGCTACTCTTCCAGTTTATTAA
This sequence comes from Oxytricha trifallax, assembly GCA_000711775.1. Taxonomy (NCBI): domain Eukaryota; phylum Ciliophora; class Spirotrichea; order Sporadotrichida; family Oxytrichidae; genus Oxytricha; species Oxytricha trifallax. The sequence goes on from ARYC01014060.1 coordinate 3,502, forward strand.
GTAAATAAGCTTATTCTTTTCTATGAATTTAAATGATTCAAATTTGATAAATTAGAATAATTTATACAAATTAGAAATTATACGATATAATTATAAAAATAATATTGCTCAATCTTAAAATTAATAACAATTAACTAATAGAAAAGAAATAGTATCTAGAGCATCAAATCCAATGAAATGCATTTTCCGAAGAAACTAAAAATTTAGGTAGGTAAATGTCATAGCACTACAAATTGTAACATCATACATTCTTCAATATATTTATACTATCCTTCAACATAACTTTCTTGAAATGAGTAACTGATGCTTTGAATGGAGTAAAGTGTGCAATATACAGAGCAAAAAGTGCAAATATTAATAATTGCAAACAGAACTCAATGACTCTGCCAAATGATTGTCAATAATAATCAGTAAGTAATCTAAATATTCGTCATAATAATCGATATTTATATCTTTTTCATAACATTCTTAGCTTAAAGTGAAAATTGAATATAATCTAAATTAATAGTAAAGAAAGTGAAGAATATTGTCCTCTCCGTCACTATCTGAGAGTATGAACATAGCAACAACATTTCATCGAAATCGGCAGTAAACTTTAGAACATTTAAATATCCTTACAAACAACTAATTGCACTCCTTTGCGTCTATATAATTTCAATACCAACTAAGATTATATTAAAAACTCAAATCAAAGCAAAACCGTATTGTAGGTGAGGAGGGGTTATCTGTGCTGCAATGCTAACAGAAAATGGCTTAATCGTTTACAGCAACAGAGAACTAGCCACAAAGAATGGATTCTTAGCCTTGATTGATGGATTTAATTAGTTAGTTAAATGCCACTACTAGGAAATAACAATAGTATGAATCTAAAAATTAGACTTATTCAAATCTTAAATAAATTAAATTTTATATTCTGTGATTTATCCAGTCATAATATAAATTAAAAAGTAATAAATGCAAGTTCATCATCTCACATTCAAGTATAAAAAACGAACAAATTTATGTGATAATTCTATGTATCTTAATTAAATCTCAAATATTTGAAACAGTGATAACCTTGGAACGTGTGATCCTTAATGCCGAATAAGATATTATCGGAAAGAATTGTTCCACAGGCTAAAAAGAGTAATTATTGATATAATGGCTGATTATAAATGGAAATATATAGTTTAACCAGGTAAGGTTGACTCATCTTGATAGATTTGTCATCAGTGTAATGATATTCATTTATTGATATTATTAATTTCACAGCAGATATTATATTTTTCTTTATTTTAAATAAATATTAATCATTAAGTTTAATAATAAACAGTTTATATTATTTATATCGCTAAAGATAAAATTTAAGGGAAGACTATAATAAACTATTACCTCACGTAAGTGTCTTTAGCCTTTTTTAGCAATCTCCAAATCGTTGCTAATTTCTCATTGCTTATATTTCATTGTGTTTTTCTAATTGGATTCAGTAATAATTAATTTTAAGATCTAGTTTTTAATTATCATCAAAGATTTAATAATATTATATTATTATATTTTTGTTATTCTCTTAAAGAATTGTTAAAATGAGATAGAATTAAATGAAATATTTACAAAATACCAACTCATCTCTTCATAATGCAAACTAATTTGCCACTATTTAGGATGTATATGACAGAACCTAATGTGCTTATTCCTATATAATGTAACTAGCTTATTTATTGAGAGCTCCAAATTATGGGACTGATACTAGACTTATCTAGGCATTAACTCTCAGAACATGGTACTAACTACTCAGCTTCTAAGAAATCAATGTCTACTAAAGTAACGAATCAATCATTTAATAAACAACCTCACAGTAAATCACAAATTCCTTATAAAATGGAAACTCAAAAACTAACACTCTCTCCTTCTCAATTTCGTTTTTTTATTCATAAGAATCTTCATAGAGACACATAAGCAACCTTTAAAACGTAATATCTTGCTCTCTGACCTCTTAGACAACTCTTATTAAATTAATATTTTAAGTCTTATATCTATCAAAGAAAATAAAACGGCAAAAGATGATCCACAGAATGTCATCATACCAATCTGACTGAATTATGATTTAAGCTCCTCATCAAAATATAGTTGAAGCAAGATACACTTTTAACCTTCTCTAATTGGAAGAACTAAGATCATAGTTACAGTAATAATATGGATTATTTACTCATTATTATCTACGAAAGAAATGAACAACTAGCAATCTACCTTCTAATTTATAATGGTTGAAGAAGAAAAGAAAGAAAACAATAATCGATAGTCTAAAAGCCACTCAAATTCTAAAGCATCATTATAAACTAACAATAAAGCTTTTAATCAAACCTTAACATAAGCAGCCAATTTCTCTAGAGGGACCCTTTCTTCACTAGATCAACTTTTCTTTTCTAAAATTTTGTTTTCCATCAGCAAAAATTAACCATAAAAAGAGAGAGGAGATAGATAGTTAAAAAAACAGCTCTAAAAAACAGAATACCATAATATTCTACTAATGTAACTATAGTTTCTCAAATGAATGGAATCCAAGATCAAAGGGGTTATAAAGAAATTAAGATATTCTTCTTTACGATATCAGATACAGTTTCTAGTTTTTACAACAATTAAATAATCATGATTTTTTAGTTTAAAATACAAATTTTTTAGAAACCCTTCTTTTATAAGGAATACCTATTATTAACAGAAATTTATTAAGATAATATACCTCCTTACAAACTTTAAATTATAAGCGGTCGAAAATAGAGGGAATACCCATCTACGACAGAGATAGGTAGAATACATATTCAGAAGGAGATAGATAGACACAAGGAGACTAGATAAAAATCATAACAGAGACTATACAAGTTTACGATATTCATTCTAATAATTAAAATTTTAAAGAGATTTATGAAAAATACATTAGAGTACTAACATATATGAAATAATCGATAAAGATAACCAAACAATGCGAAGGAAAAGAAAGGGAACCAATTTTTCAAAATCCACCAAACCTAAGCTATATCTTCGACTGGAAGTGCGATTCAAATCATCATACTGAAAATAAAGGAGAAGACTGGATCGTATATTGAAAGGAAGTTCGAAAAACAAAAATCAACGAAGATAAAGTATCGTCATTTTTACGTTTATAGTAAAGAAGCTAGACTCAAACAATAGGAAGATATTTTAGTTTGATTTAACAATGACTAATTACATTTAAAAAGGCTAGAGCATTAAAATTTATTTTATACTGGTAAGTCTAAAGCAAAGATGTGAGTTAATTATTATTGAGATGTTAACTATTCTTATGAAGAACACAGAGTAGAATAATACAAACTTTGCTAAATAAAATATATTCAGGTTCTGTTTGTGACAATTTACTTTTGTAAAAACGCCGATGTGATAATAATTTACCATTTTATTCGATTTTAATAATTAACAATATATATATCATAATCATCGGAAGAACAATTTAAGAATTAGTTATTTATCACATTTAATATAAAACCATATTTGCTTTATTACAAATACAGGCTTATAATAATATTCAAAATCATTATTTTTGAACTTGATTTTTAGCTTTAATAATCTTTATTAAATTATTGATGGATTTTGTTTTTCAAAAAAGTATAAATGATGAAATCAGGAAGAGATGATGTTATAGTAATGCACCAACAATAAGAATGACATCTTCATCCCATTCAATGCAAAATTGCTTGCTAAGATTTAAAATATAAAAAGAAATTAAAGGGAATTGATGAAAACCATAAAATATACTTACATGTTGACACAATACATGAAAACATTTATATTTATTGTATATCATAATGATTTCCTCTCAGACAATTTTAACAACAACTAGTTACTAAAATAAGGCTATTAAACTGAAGGTTAAGACTGCTTATCACAACTAAATGCAGCAAGCAGATTAATCCTCAAACAACTTCTCGATATTATTTTTCATTAAAATTGATAATCTTAGTCTTGATCCTGTTATTTTCTCCCTACAAGTAATGCAATATCTGAAATAGTTACAACTTTTCTTTGTTTAGCTAGGCTTGATTGCTTTGTTTCCTAGAAATTCTCTTAGTTTCAGTTATCAAGATTAAAGTGGTCAAAGTAGTTGATGGTTATTTATTCATCATCTTGGTGAATAACTATCGAGACAGTTCAATTTTTTGAGGCATTTTTTCTGTTGATTATTAATTATTATATAGTCGTAACTGTTATAAATTAAATAGAATTGTTTTATTTATTTTAAATAATATAATTATTAAATAATTATAATATAAATTAAAATAATTTAATCAAAATTTATTGATCAATTTCAATCCTTTTTACCACATGAGTAGTGCAATTATTTTAAACTAAAAGATGATTAAGCTCTATATCCTCAACTGTTATATTAAAACCTAAAGTGAATTTATTGAAATCTTTTTATCTTAATCTTAATATCTTGGTTATTTATTTTACAATAATATTTAATTTTATATATAAAATATTTGGGAGAGTCTTAATTTAAATAATTGATACCCATAGCACTTGATTGGTGTTCATATCATACTTGATTGAGTTACTGTGTAGTAGCCACTGTTTTTTTTGGAGATAACTTTTAATAATGCTTAATCTGTTCTTACAGTTAGCAGACAATTTGGAAAAATATTTGATGCTAAGGACTAAGTCTATGAGTATGATATTCAGCAGTTTCAATTAATTGTATATTTTATAAAAATAGTACCTTAATATGTTATAGTTGTATTATTAATATATAGAATAGTACTAGAGTAACTTAATTAATGATTAATAACTGCCAAATAATATTAATTCTAATAACTAATTGAAATCACCTCTACTTTGAAGATTTAAACTCGTAGACTCCTCATATCTCCAGTGGTATAATTATAAGTATTTATATCATAACATTCACTCCTTTGCCATTTAAGTACTATTATCCTGATCTTTTTAAGGAGTCTTTGATATTATTTTTATTGGCGTTGAACTATTGTACTTGGATATATGCAATTCAAGATTAAGACTAACGCCAAATTAAATTTAAAATTAAATAAAATACTATAAATTTAAATATGCAAATAATACCAACATACCTTCTATTTTAGTAATTAAATAAGTTTTATGATTGATCTAAAGATATACAATTTAATTAGAAAATTTTTAATTTATTTATCTAACAGGATCAATAAATTCAAACATCATATATTCTACTCAATTATTATATTAGAACCGAAAGAAAAAATATGTCGTACATGACGGCCCTAGCTGCTGTCTTGAAGGGCACTAAAATCTTCAGCGTTCCACAATTCGACATTGATTCTGATCTAGAAGATGAAAGAATAGACCTTTGGGATCTCGATTATGAGACCATTGAGTCAGACCATGAAAATTATGAGTCAGACCACGCCTTAGAATTTCCTCCAAAAGCACCACCCCAAGTTTGGGACGACCCCCTATTTAGTACCCAATACGTCACACCACAAAAATCTGAACATAAAGCTGAACAGAATTCTGATGAAATCTAACCAGAATTCTTAAGCAGTACACATACAGACGAATAAGTAGACATATGGGACAAAATGTTAGTAACAGCTACTCATCTACTATAAGCCTACCATCTTTATTGGTAAGGAATCAGAATTTCAATAAGCAGAGGAGTACCACAAGGGGGAAAAACTTCTCCATTGTTATTAGTCCTACTATGAGACAATGCAATTAGAACATTTGAAGTTAGGTATAAGTTTAAGATAAGAAAGAAAATCAAAGTATATGCAGACGAAATTTCATTCAAATTTGATCCAGGAGACAATGTTGATGACATTAAGTAAAAAATTAGAGATCACTTCAAAATTTATGGATTAGTTATCAACGATGATAAATATGTTTATATAAGTGCCTAAAAATATGACTTTTTCAATTCTTCCTAATATAAGAAGAAATTTAGATATCTAGGACTAAATATAAGCTAACACCCAATTAAAATCTTCGAAGATATCATAAGTGAAGTACACAGTGAACAGAAAACATCTTACTCAGAAAGATTTAAAAGTGATGAATACCTTTGCTAAAGGATCTATCAATAATATATATTTTAAAGAGTTTAAACAAAATTAACACCAATTTTAGCGACAGCTAAGACAAAATATATACGAAATGATAGACCTATATAAAAGGGGTTCAGCAGCCTTCATATAGATGATACATCTTCCTCAGAGTATTCTATCTAAAAAGAATCATACTGTTTAACCACTCACTATTTTTAACAGACCTACTAAAAATATCCTCAATCCAAGGTAAATATGACTTAGAAGTTTCAAATGTCTAAGTAATACAAAATAACTGGATAACGAAATATGAGATATTATGGCAAACAATCATCGATTTGTCGGAGCAAAAATGTTTGCTAAATACATGTCTAATCCATTTTTGGTCTTAGTTAATCACTAACCAAAAGCTTTTTGTAAACCAGTTCAATGCAAATGTGGCCAAAAATTTAAAGAGAATTGTAAAAATCTTCCAGATATCCAGACTGATGTTAGAGATCTCAGAGCAAACCATTCCAAGTTAGCAGCTAGAATATAGAAATTTATATCTGAGAGAAGTAAAAAAAAATAAAACCCAGATTTGACTACAAAGAAAGAAAAAAGTAAAAAGGAGATAAGAATCAATAAGATAAGAATAGAAAAAAGCAGAAGATAAAAGATACAAGATTAAATTCAAAGGGCTTAAACTTATATATTAACCCTTAGCGCTACATTTTTGGGTTTTTAAGGGCATCAAAAGATGGTCACGGAAATTCATGAGATGACCTGGAATTAAGCAAATCCACTAAATTTGGGCTCCTGAGCAAGAGTGTGACACTGGAACACCAGATATATAGTAATTTTCAAAAGATATACGGGGGTCATTTTGTCCATTTTTGGGTTTTTCAAAAATTTGTCCAGGCCGAACCTTTCCATAGCAAAATACAACTTCCATTTTATATTTCCCAAAAACACTCGAATATAATGATTCTGGTCATTTAGACCTCGCTGACACGAATATAAAATCAGAATTAATTTATATTCAAAACGCGCAAAGATGTAAGCAAAATAAGCAATTTTCAGCAATTTCTTTATATAACCCTTGGCCCTTCAATTTTTGGTTTTTGAGGGCCTCAAAAGATAGTCACGGAAATTCATGAGATGACCTGTGATTAAGCAAATCCACTAAATTTGGGCTCCTGAGCAAGAGTGTGACACCGGAACACCAGATATATAGTCATTTTCAAAAGTTATAGGGGGGTCATTTTGTCCATTTTTGGGTTTTTCAAAATTTATCCAGGGCCGAACCTTTCCCCGGAAAAATACAACTTACATTTGATATTTCCCAAAAACACCCGAATATAATGATTCTGGTCATTTAGACCTCGCTGAACACGAATATAAAATCAGAATTAATTTATATTCAAAACGCGCAAAGATGTAAGCAAAATAAGCAATTTTCAGCAATTTCTTTATATAACCCTTGGCCCTTCAATTTTTGGTTTTTGAGGGCCTCAAAAGATAGTCACGGAAATTCATGAGATGACCTGTGATTAAGCAAATCCACTAAATTTGGGCTCCTGAGCAAGAGTGTGACACCGGAACACCAGATATATAGTCATTTTCAAAAGTTATAGGGGTCATTTTGTCCATTTTTGGGTTTTTCAAAATTTATCCAGGGCCGAACCTTTCCCCGGAAAAATACAACTTACATTTGATATTTCCCAAAAACACCCGAATATAATGATTCTGGTCATTTAGACCTCGCTGAACACGAATATGAAATCAGAATCGATTTATCTTCAAAACGCGCAAAGATATATGTAAAATAAGCAATTTTCAGCAATTTCCTTATATAACCCTTAGCCTTTCATTTTTGTGATTTTGAGGACTCAAAAGATGGTCACGGAAATTCATGAGATGACCTGGAATTAAGCAAATCCACTAAATTTGGGCTCCTGAGCAAGAGTGTGACACCGGAAGACAAGATATATAGGCATTTTCAAAAGTTATAGGGGGGTCATTTTGTCCATTTTTCGATTTTCAAAAATTTGTCCAGGGCCGAACTCTTCCCCGGCAAAATACAACTTCCATTTTATATTTCCCAAAAACACCCGAATATAATGATTCTGGTCATTTAGACCTCGCTGAACACGAATATAAAATCAGAATTAATTTATCTTCAATACGCGCAAAGATATAAGCAAAATAAGCGATTTTCAGCAATTTCCTTATATAATCCTTAGACCTTCATTTTTGGGTTTTTGAGGACCTCAAAAGATGGTCACGGAAATTCACGAGATGACCTGGAATTAAGCAAATCGACTATATTTGGGCTCCTGAGATAGTGTGTGACACTGGAACACCAGATATATAGTCATTTTCAAAAGTTATAGGGGGGTCATTTTGTCCATTTTTGGGTTTTTCAAAAATTGTCCAGGGCCAAACCTTTCCCCGACAAAATACAACTTCCATTTCATATTTCCAAAAAACATCCGAGTATTATGATTCTGGTCATTTAGACCTCGCTGAACACGAATATAAAATCATAATTAATTTATCTTCAAAACACGCAAAGATATAAGAAATAAGCAATTTGCAGCAATTTCCTTATATAACCCTTGGCCCTTCAATTTTGGGTTTTTGAGGACCTCAAAAGATGGTCACGGAAAATCATGAAATGTCCAGGAATTTAGCAAATCCACTAAATTTGGGATCCTGAGCAAGAGTGTGACACCGGAACACCAGATATATAGTCATTTTCAAAAGTTATAGGGGGGTCATTTTGTCCATTTTTGGGTTTTTCA
>ARYC01014066.1:0-12589 GCA_000711775.1 Oxytricha trifallax
TTTTAATCATAGACTTCTATATTATCATACTTCTTATACCAAGACTTATTAATAAAGGTGTTGAAGGTAAAACACAGCTTCATCAGCATGTATGAACTTGATGTTATTAGTAATAGCTCTCTGCATTTAATCATATATATAGTTTAAATTATTACTATAAAATGTTACTGTAAAATCAATCACTCTCTTCACTCTGTTGACAGTCTTGAAAGTAATACCATTTCTTCTATAAATATTGGCTATAGTTTAAGGAGAGATACGCATGTCAGGAAACCTGCGATGAAACATCACAGCTCGCTAGTCTAATGGAAAGTGTGCCCAATACTTCAAAGTCTTCGAGTCGCAGAGGAAGTCATAATGAGCCTGAGAGAACTTTTATTTTCTTGCAGGAAGCGTTTAACAACCAGAATTAAAATGCAAAACAGCTAGCAAGCAGTGATACCTAACAGTTGAGGCACTCTTGCGTAATAACCTAGCTATAGATGCATAATTTAATACAGGTTTGGCTTCTATATTAATACACGTACCATACCTAAGCTTAAGCAGTAAATCTAAATATTACTCATCATAAATCGACCCTAAATTTCGCTAATTTCTATTTCTCATTTTTGTAAATTGGCCTAATTTCTCTACTAACCCCAATAAGACCCCAACTATACCCTACAAATCAAAGCACTTATAAACCTCACTAAGGGGTTTTGGGTTTTGATTGTATTCAAAGTCAAGCTCGTGTTAGGATTCAGAAGAGTCTAAAACAAAATTTATTGGTAATATTTTTATACATAAAAAATTATTGACAGGAAACAAATTTATAACTTGAAAGGATAAACTCTAAAAAATTCATTTGGAAACATGGATGAATAGAAGAAAGAGTAGAGCAAAAACAAATAACAAAAAACCTCAAAAAATTTACAGAATGAGGGATTTTCAAATAAGTGTACACTTTAGTGGAATTAAAAAGGCATAAAATAGTTCACTCTATAAAACTAAGGTTCATTCTCCTAACTTAAGCGACATGGAAAATATGAATGTGTTTAGTGCCAGCAATAAAAATTGAGTGCTTAACATTTTGTTGATAAAGATTGCTTACTCGTTCATTTATGTTCACACAGTTCATAAGAATTAACTTTGGCACAATAATCTAACATCGTACAAAATATTTATATATTAAATTCTTTTAGACAATCAAGTAGATTAAATGCATCAATGCAAAATATTTGTCAAGCAACTGTGTAGATGTTCCCAGTCAAACTTCATAAATTTCAAATTTATAATAGGCAAATATAATGCTGAACTCAAACGAAAATTTCAACTTAAATCTAGAAGAAAGTGTCGTCATACGGGAATAACCAAGCCAGAAAAAATCTAAATAAATTAAAGAATTGAACGAGAAGGACTAATTAAACCCTTTTACTGACTTTTTTCAAATGAAAATGGGGACTAAAAGCAGTTTTTGAAACTTCCTCATAAATGGGAGTCATTTTTTGTGATTAAAATGAATTAAATCAGTTAGATGGAGACTTGAGTATTTATCTGAAAAAAGATTTGAATGAAGACCTAAATAAAAAGACAAGACTCTTGAATGAATTCAAATTAATGAGTCTAATTCAAGGAAATCAAGCTGATTTTCTTGATTGCATTATAGGAGTATACTTTGATGATAATATTGTTAATGTAAAAACAAGAGAGAGTGATACCAGCTAATCACTCATGATTTGGCTAGACAATATAAATTGAAGAGGCAGCTAATAGATTCATTAAATGAAGCTATTAAAGGGCATCATTCACTGGAAATAACCCATAGGTACCTTACCCTACAAAACATAAAAAGATTAAGTCTCAAGAGAATCCCTAAATTATCCAAACTAACTTTGCTCATGCCTCAACAATAGACTTCAAATCTTAAATTAGTTAAATGCCTGTGACACTGTATCAACATCCTAACTATCTCAAGGAATTGGAAACGTCAGACATTAGCTAAGACCTTTATTCTCTTGTCATTATAGTGATAGAAGTAACACTGGGAAAATCGTTTAAAATAAACTACAAGAAATACTAAGACTTAGGTAGGTTTTTTAGCTATCTTAGAAGATAGTATAAGGAAGATTAAAATTTTGTTTTATTGCTTAAAAATATAGGGGATAACTTTGAATTTATAAGTTTAATTGATAATATTGATTTTTTAGCAACTTAAATTTAATAAAATAGATGAATTAATTAATTTATACAACCAACCTAAATTCTTTGATATTTGATAAATGTAATAATATATAAAACTTAACAAAAGAAATTTTATCGTATCTCTCAATTAAAAGTTTTAATGATTAAATTTTATAAGATTTAGTAGACTTCCTTTATACAATTAAAAATGAGGTCTTTTAGAGTTTTAATTATATCTTCTTATAATTTTAAGAATTTTTGTTTGAAGTATAATATATAATTTGTGTGTTTTTTTTTATTAAAAATATTGAATATTACAGTCTTTATATCTTTTCCAGTTTATAAGCATGACGATGCTTTATCTCATTATTATCTAATCAAAATTTTCAAAGATTTAACTTTCGGAATGAATTTAAAGCTAATGTGAAATAAATATGTAAAATTTTTCACTAAATTTTAATTTTACTATATTTATGCAATAGAGTCCCACATCTTAAGAATATTACAGATAAGTGATTTTTCTTCTTCATTTTTAATTGTCACTATTCAAATAATTTGTCTAGAACTGTCATTATAATAAACCAAAATTAAGGAAGGCCAAATAAGATTTGGGGTTTTAAGTGTCATCGCTTTGCTTTAACAATGGAGTTAAAGATTGGGTAAATAGAAATTTTATCTTTATTTAAATATTAATTTTTGAACTAGTTCACACTTGATTACAAACGAAAATAAGCTGGTTAGATTTTGTAAGTATATTTATTAAATCTGTGTTTAAAGACAATTTATTTATCTATTGAGATTAAATAACTACTTTTATAATAGACTTGAATCAAGATTCTACCCTTCTAACGCAATGTAATAACCACCAATTAAAATATAAATACGTTTATAAATTAAAACGCCATTATAAATAGATTTCCTTAATTTAGTATTATTCTAATCTCTAGATTCTATATATTAAGAGCAATTAACTTAATAATTTTTGAGAAATAGCTTTTTAATCATTAAATACTAATATATACTTTTTTAAAAAATTAAGTTATTATAAATATTCTTTATTTTATAATAGGCTCCACTTCCAATGATTATTGAACAGCCTCATGAATACAATAGACACTAGTTATCTCACATTTATCCCTAACATTAGTCTCACTATGAATAATCTTTTCACAAAGACACTATGATATATCCCTCTAACAGTTTAAACTTTTAATATTAATTGTCATAAATGTTGCTTTAAACTAGATAAATATAGGTACTTATTGGTGTAAATTATCATTAAATAATTAGAAATTAATAGTTTATTTCTTGGTGGTATCTGCCCTCCATTTCTTTGGCCTTCTTCAACACCAATAGAACATCAGTAAATATTATTACACTTTTTTTATAATAAAATTTTTGTTTAGTTATTGATTGAGAATCAGCTTGTGCTAAATTCTATAAAGAAAGATTGTATAAATTAAGAGAGAAAAAAAATAATTATTAGAAGTTAAATGATATTAGAACTGTAATAATAATATTAATTTGATCAATGATTCATAATTATTACAAAAATTAGCCTTATTTCAATGATTTGATAAAAATATATGTATGAAGATTGAATTTTAATGACATTTAATAATCTGATTACTAGGTTTAATATCTTCAAGCATTAGTTATTCCTATAATTATTCATAGCAATATATATACTCATAAAATTCAGTGCAAATTAAAAATAAAAATAAACTAATAATAATCTGTAAATTTTATATATTCTTAAACCAAGCATGGATTAAGATTCTTTTTATAAATCTGTATTTTTTCAAATTTATAATTTCAGTTTATTTTTTTATACTTAATAATTACCATTGCAGTAAATATAATTAATGTAATTTATAATATTTATTAAAGTTTTTTTTAAAGATTAGGTTTTATAAATTATCAAATTTATTTAATAAAAAAAAGTAAAAATTATAACATTCTAGAAACACATTTGAATTTGGAAAATTAATTTAAATTATATAAATAACTAATCAAATTAGTGGCAGTTAAAGTTGGCCAAAGTAAACGATCTTGGCCCCATTCGATTAAATTTAAAATAAGCTGTACTTTTATTATTACAAAACCCAAGAACCCCTTAATTAGGTTATTAAGTGCTTAATTTGTAGGGGATTTTATAGGGATTGGGGTTATTAATAAGTGTGAGACAAAAACAAAAATTACAAGCTTTTAGAGTATTAATATGATGAAGAGTATTTAATTTTATGTTTAAGCTGCGTTATTGATCTTATATATACAGTGATTAGATCAGACCAGTAATCAACTATAAGTCTATTACACTGCTTTAAAAGTGTAGTCCGTCAACTGTCTGGTCATACTGCTTATTAGCTGAGGCTAAAGCTATAATAGCTGAGATGTTAATAAGATACAGTCAAAGTTCCTATATAGAAGCATACAGACTATATTTGCTTGAGAAAACTTTGAGTTCATTTATCTCTGGACAAACGAACTCCTCTGTTTCATCGTCAGCTCCCTGAGTTGAAGATCTATTCTAGAGCCAAAATTTATATATGAAAATAGTATCTCATACAATTGTGTGAATCGGATAATGTGATTGTATTAAATTAAAAATCATGATTATTTATCCATTGACACGTATGTGCTTAAGAGGAGTAACACCGGCTTTGTTGATATACTCAGAAAGTAGACTCAGGCAACTTTAAAATTAATTAATCTTTTTATAACGTTTTTCTATTGAAATCTGTGATTTTTATTGGAATTTATTCAGAAAAAGCTGCTTAACTTATTTATCCTTCAGCCAAGCAGGTCTTTTAATATTTTTTAATTAATACTCGTCATAAAATACAAATTGCTCATAAAATACACTTTATTATCTGATTTATTTTAAGATCTTTGTTTGTAAGTATAAATGAAAATCAAATGTAACATCTAATCTGTAAAACACCTAAAATTGTTATATGATGATGGCGTATTAGTTTTTCTCAGTGACAATGAATCCTTCGAATTTGACTTGAAAATGCAAATATGGAGACATCTCGCTAAAAACATGTTAGAGCCTCATCATAAAATCAACAGTAATAATAACACTTAATATAAATCATAAAATGAAGGAGGAATTAAATGCTAAATATTTAAATTTAAACTTGTGATGTTGATATACATATTAAATAGAGAATTAAAATAAGGGAATATATTTAATAAGTAAAATGGAAGAGAATAGCAGAAATACTCAAGATCAAGTAGACAAGAAAAGAAGAAGAAATAAACGCATTGGGGAGAGCGACGATGAAGATCAATTTAAAAAGTAGAAAGAGTTGCGAAAGTTGGAAGCAGAGAAAGAACCTGCTCCAAAAAAAAGGTAGAATACAGGAATGAGGCTCTACAAGGTGGAAATTCAGCACATAAAACTAATTCATAATTTATATTTTATATATTTAATTATTAATTTTTAATTTAATCATACTTAAAATATTATATTTCATAATTTAACAAAAATAAATTCAATGCAAGCTATCAAAATCTACAAAAAACTTAAATTTACGCAAATTTTTTCTTTAATACTTTTATTTGCTAGTATTATGTAATTTGTAAAAAAAAGGATTTTGGGGTTTATGATTAAGAGAACTAAGGGTTTAATTCTTAGATTGGATAATCAAATTTACATTAACCCAAGAAAACTCAAGATGAAATAATGTCAGCCTCATAATCAGGCTTTGAAGATTAACATTCCAATGAAGATGATGAATAAAATGATGATTCAGAATATAGTCAAGAGCGTGATGAAACTTCTGCTGTGTAAGTTAGATAATAATAATTTAAATCACATTGAAAGACGGGAATGATTTCATCCGTCTAAAATAATCTTCATCATTTTTTTAAATCTATGTGTATTTCTGCATAGTTTATAAAATCTTTAAATTCTAACTTTTAAACAGAAATGTTCATTAAATTATTTAGTTTGAGAATCCTTTGATAAAGAAATTTAATTTTTACTTATAAGTGATTATTCCCCCTAATTTAATAATCTATCATAAGTTTAGCTGGTTAAGAACAAATTAATACCAATACAAATAAAATGAACAATTATCATGGTTCTTTCTCAAATAAACAAAAAATAACATGATATCTGATAGCTAAGAACCTAAATAACTGTAGCAATAAAAAATGTACTAAGATTTAAGTTAAAAGCTCTTCGACAGCTTATAAGATAAAAATGAGAAAGATGCAGAATTTAAAAAAAAAGTTAAAAAAATAATCAAAATTAGTACCTTCAATAATTCTATCTTAGAGTAAATTTCCGATATTAATCCAACTAAGTAGGGCTCAGTTTTTATTAATGGACTAAAATATATACTGGAGTATATAAATGACATACTCCGACCATATACAAGAAGCTTTGACGATTACTAAGCGTTGATGTATCGTTTAATAAAAAGAAAACCAACAAAACGTTTAACACAGTAATTAGTCTATTACAAAAGCTAAATTGATGATAAAAATTTTAGTTTTTTATAAAATTATCGCTTGGATCCACTATCAGCATAAACTAAAATTAATAAGTGCAGAATAGATTTCATGACCATTTATTGAAAGAATTTGAAAAGGGTTTGACTCTTCTTAAATCAAATTTTCTACCACCATAATTGAAGTAAGTAATTAGCTGCGCTTAACTTTTTTTATAGCACTGAAGATATTGAATTATTTATCGGAAACCATGCACACTATTTCTTGATATATACCCTATACGATGTCAGCAATCATAAGCCCTCTTCCAACTTATCAAAGATGAGTATGAGCTTATATTTTGACAAGAAATA
Source organism: Oxytricha trifallax (assembly GCA_000711775.1). Lineage (NCBI taxonomy): Eukaryota > Ciliophora > Spirotrichea > Sporadotrichida > Oxytrichidae > Oxytricha > Oxytricha trifallax. Next base: position 6,978 of record ARYC01014066.1, read on the forward strand.
TTTGAGTCCATTGAAAACTCCAAAATTATAGTGGCTATATCCTCAGCTTCTACATAATAAAAACCGGAGACAAAAAGTGACGATTAAGAAAATGATCCAGCAGTTGCAAAGAGAACCAGCTGAACTAAAATCCAATTAATTTAAAAAATTGTAATCCCTTTATAAGTATTAAGCTATTAAAACTAAATGAATTTAGTCATCTAAATTTATATTTCATAATAATTTTATTAAAATTTAATAGTTTAAAAAATATTAAAAAATTCTGTTACTTATTTTTAATATAATAAAAAGATTAACTAATATTTATCTGAACAATTTTGCAATGATAACTTTTTTTTATATTTATACTTCAATATACCATTTGATACATCAATTTTACATAGATAAAATTAATGTAAAACAATGCATTATAATACTTTTCTTAAAGAATTTTTATTAAAAAAACTGGATATTTTTAATTATCAATGCTTAGAATTGTTTTACATATTTTGAGGAAAATATAATTCAATTCAACTATTAAAGTTAAAGATACTACAATATTATGATGGTTTTATTATAATAAATCATTGAAAATATTATTAATCAAGCATTAACTTTAAATTTTATAAGGTTTAAAATGGCATGATAATAATAGGCAAAAATAGAAGAAATAGAACCAATTTATGAGAGAAGTGGAAACAATGAAACCTAGTATTTTGATACCCTAAATTACCGTTATATATTATTCGTAATTTATTTACACTTACATTCGCATTTCTATTTTTATCAATAATTTATCACCAAGTTTATTAGAGATAGAAATAAAAATTTAAGGTAAAATGAAATGTACAATTACCGAACAGTGCAGTATATAGCTAAATGTAATTCTTTACAATCAAGATATTCATTCCTTTTGTACTTGAATTCTTGTTCCCTTATCCTAATTCAGGTCTGTCCTTCCTTTCCTTTGACACTCACCCCTTCTTACTTATTTTTCTCCTTATCCTTTTGTTTCTTATCTTTAATCAGATTCTGAGATCTTCTACTCATTCATAGGTAGAGTTTAGATTAGTTTTGGAAATCTGGCTTCTCTTGTTGTGTGAAACTCTAGTTTCATTTTGTATTCACGCTGCATTAGTAGGTAATTTTCAATTACTCTTCCTTCTTCGATCGTTTCGCTAAATCTCTCCTCTTGCTTCTCTTGCAGTAACTCCATCAATCTCTCTAAACCGTTCTCTAGAAATAGCTAGTCCCATACTCCCATTTGTCATGAAATCTGTAAAGTCCAGGCAGTTTAAATTTTACAAATCCTTAAAGAATAATGGTAAGTCTTTCTAGATTTTAACAAACAAAGTGTGTATGTACAAAATAGCTTTTTTTACGGAAGATAAACCTTCTAGAAGGAGGGGTGCGTCCTCTTAAATTTCCTTCCGGATTTATATTAAATCTTTTTGAACTTACTTTTTTTAACGTCATGCCCTTTATAGAATATTTGTGATCTGCGTTCCATACACTTCAGTCTGCCATAGAGCTTCGTTTCTCTTCTCTCAAATTATCTTCACTATCTTTTCTTATACTGTGTTCTTGTACCATGACTTATTAATAAAGGTGTTGAAAGTAAACACAGCTTCATCTGCATGTGTGAACTTGGTGTTATTATCAACAGCTCTCTGCCTTTAATTATATATATAGTTTAGTTATTACTCTAAATTACACTGTAAAATCAATCACTCTCTTCACTCTGGTTACTGTTTTTAAATTGGTACCATTCCCACTATAAATATTAGCTATAGTCTAAGGAGAGATACGCATGTCAGGAAACTTGCGATGAAACATTACAGCTTGCTAGTCAAGAGGAAATTGTGCCTAATTTTAAAAATCTTAGAGTCACTGAACTAATCAATATGAGTCTGAGAGAACTTTTATTTTCTTGCAGGATGTTTTCAGTACCAGAACTGAATTGTTAAACCGCTAACAAGCAATGATAACTAACAGTTGAGGCACTCTTGTGTAGAGCTTAGCTATAGCTGCATAATTTAGCACTGGTATGTCTTAGTCTATATTAATACATGTACCATAACTAAGCTTAACCAGTAATCTAAATATTACTCATCATAAAAAGACCCTAAATTTCGCTAATTTCTATTTCTCATTATGCAAATTGGCCTAATTTCTCTACTAACCAATAAGACCCCTACTATACCCTAAAAATCAAAACATCTATAAACCTCATTAAGGGATTTTGGGGGTTTTGATTGACACTAAAAGGGGCTCTATATGTGTATAAAATAAAAAATCCTGATTATCCATCTATTGACACATGTGTGCTTGAGTGGAGTAACACCGGCTTGGTTGATATACTCTGAAGGTAGACTCAGACTGCTTTTAAATTGCATTAATTTTTTATAACACTTTTCTATTGAAATTTGAAGGATTTTATTGGATTTTATTCAAAAAAGCTGCTTAACTTAATGATCCATCTGCCAAGCAAGTCTTTGAATTTTTTATAGAAATTAGCTTATGTTTAACATGAGTTTTTCTTTTATGATACAGAAAACTTTAAAGATCTTTGTCTATAAGTATATTAGAATTTTCGATGTAACATCTAATCTATAGAAAATTGTTATATGAAGGTGGCATTTTAGTTTTTCTGAATGACAACGATTCCTTCGAATATGAATTGAAAATGCAAATGTAGAGACATCTCGCTAAGAAAATGTTAGATCTACATCATTAAGTCAACAGTAATCACACTTAAATTAAGTCATAAAATGAAGGAGGAATTATATGCTAAATATACAATTTGAAACTTCCGATGTTGAGAAGCATATTATATAGAGAATTAAAATAAGGTAATATATTTAATAAGAAAATGAGAGAAACAGACAAATCAGATACATCCAGAAAAGCAGGGAAAAAAGAGAACTAGAAGAGACAGGAGTAGTGCTATTGATGACGAAGACAAGCAAAAGAAAGCTTAAGAAAAAGATAGGTAGACTCCTGAGGAGAAATAGAAACTCAAAAAAAAAAGAAAGAACACTGGAGAATTGGCAGTTGCTCTTGATAAAATTAATTCAACACCTAAAATTAATTCATAGTATATTATATTTTGTTAGTTAGTTAAGTTATTAGTAAATTAATATTAAGGGGAAATAATGTTGAAGGCGCTTCCTCCCGACCTCACCTCCGAAAGCATAAGGTGTGGTCACCACCAAACTCGACCGTGGTCCAAACATGTGTCCTTTCTTCCATGTAGCCACTCCGGATTTCCAAATCGGGTCATGTATTTGCTGCCATTTAACGTCATACCAGCTCAGGACGAGTATTCCTTGCTTTTTACCAGGTACAAATATCAGCGAACCTTGGTTTTCGAACCCCCTACCCAATCAGAATTGGTCGATCGACCAACCGTCTGGACAGTAGGTCCGAAAATATTATATTTTGTTTTAAATAATAATAATAATACATTTTTAATTTGATCCTACTTAATAATAATATTATGTTTCATAAATATAGAATAAAAAAATTCAATACAAGATAATGAAATCTACAAAAAACTTTAAATTTATGCAAGATTTTTTTAATTAATATTTATTTATTAATATTTTGAAATTTAAAAAAAAGATTTTGGGGTTTATGATTAAGAGAATAAGGATTCTATACAAAAATGGGGCAGTCAGACTCATGACTTTCACAAAATTTGGATGATGATGAAATGAAGTCAGCCTCACGATCAAGTTCTGGATAATCACATTCCAATGAAAATGACAATAGTTAATCCTGTTCAGATAATAACACTAAAAATCTTGTGTATGACAATGTAAAATTAGTAAATAATAATTTAAACCCCACTTAAAGGCGGACAAGATAATATCTGCTCAATTTAATTTTAATTATTTTATTAAACACTTTGTATTTCTACATACTTTATAAAATCTTTTTATACTCACTCTAAAACTAGAATATTCATAGAAAAAATATAATTTGAGCATCCCTATACATATAAGTTTTAATTTATAATTTTTTTTAGATCCCACCTCTATTTAAAAATCCTTAAAAAGTTTACACAATAATCAAATGGAACAAATAAGCAATATTATCAAATTTAACAGACCCAAGAATTATGACCACAAAGGAAAATTTTCAAGCAAGATAAGCAACCGACAATTGAAGAAGAAAAAAAACTCAAGAAAAAGAAAATAATAAGCACAGCAATAAATGGATGATCATTACAAAAATGTAGAGGAAGACTTTACAAAAAAATCACATTTAGTCAGAAGTTCTTCTATAAGAACATATGAAAACACTACCAGGGATTAATTCGATGATGATTGCCAATAGATCATTAATGAAGGAAATATAACGAATTTAGTCTTAAAATTAGAGTCAAATCATTGCAACTGGTTTTACTGAAATCATAGAGTATATTTAAGACTTTCTCAAGTCATTTACCAGTTTTGATGACTTTCAGAGAATCTCTTCTTCGCTAAATTAACAATACTAAATAAAAGTATCAAATAGCAAGAAAACTATTTTTAAAGCCAAATTGATGATAAATTTGGATGCCCCCCACATACCTGGAATTTTTTTAAATTCCAGTTTTAAATTTGTATTCCAGATCTGGAAAAAAAATTCCAGTTTTAAATCTGGAACCAAAAAAAAAATTATTTATTCAGATTTAGAACTGGAATTCCAGCTATAAATCTGGAATTTTTTTTCCAGATCTGGAACCTCATTCAAATAATTTTTATTTTTTCAATTAATATTAATTCAAAAAATATATTTTTTTCCAATTAATATTTATCAATAAAATTTATAAATTTTTATATTTCCAATTATTATTTATTTTAAGAAAATCTCTTAAATATATCTTATATATATAAATAATTAAATCTATTATTCTTGATGAAATAGTATATTTGCCATTTATGAATCTTCAAAATTTTGCATATTTTAATAGGTACCATTATAAAAATAAAAAAATTGTTTCTAAAATCATTCCTACCCTTTATTTTATAATATTTTTTTATATAATAATTATCAGTTGTTTTATTAAAAATCTTTTATAAATAACTTTGACATAGTATAGAATTGTATAAAACCCCATTTATTAAAGACTGTTTAAATTTTAATGGTATATAATAAAGAAATACACATTTATAATTTATTAATTATATATTTTAGCGATCTAATCCAAAAATTAACTCTTTTTCTGTAATCAGTAATAGTTTGTTTATAATTTTTACCTCCTATTAATAACTTTGTAATGTATTGTATTTATTTTAAAAATAATCCTTATATTTGAAAATTAAATTATAGTTATTTGACTTTTTCATTGACGATTTTAATTATGAAGAATTTCATATTTTTAAATTGGATTTTAGGGAATATTTCAATATTAATAGCAATGCAATAGTTTAAATTCATAGACTTATAAAGGATGATTGAAATCGTTAGTTACCCTTTATTAAGTAAAATTATGTTATGTAAATGTTATTTTTGTTACTTTATCATATGGGTACATATCCTTGCATTAGTCTTGGATCAGTGAGTTCAAGTTCAGATAAAATTATTATAATATATGATTAATTATAATGTTTAAACTATTTGACTATATCTAATATTAAGTAAAA
>ARYC01014074.1:0-13788 GCA_000711775.1 Oxytricha trifallax
TTGTGATCACTAATTTTATACTCTACTTGTATGTTATCACATTTACTTATATATAATAGGGTTTTTGTTAAGAAAAGATATATTTGACTTAATTTTTTTTCTACTTTACAATTTTTTCATAAGTTAACGCTTTGACTGATCGTTTTTATGAAGTTAGATGAGTACATCATATAAAAAATTGGGCATTTATGCACAAATATTGTTGAAATTTTTACCATAAAGTATTTTCAAATTCGATACAATAATTTCATTTCTTTTAGATTACGGTCATTATTAACATATTTTTTAAATACAAATGAGTTTGGTAACTTAAGTAGAGTTAAAATAAAAAGATGCATGAAATTATTAATTTTAAGGTGTTCGGTAGATTTAATTTTGTCGTGTTTTAATTTATAAATGGAAATCAATCTTAAAATTTTAAATTTTAAATGTCACTAAAATTTTAGACACCTACTAAATATGGACAAATTATAGGAGGTCAACCTAGTAAAGATACCTGGAAAAAGTTTGCAAAAACTGTAACAAGCTTCAGAGATCCATTTTTATCAATTAAATTCCATAAAATTATACTAAATTTGTTTAAATTTAATTAGATCTGGTACTAAATCAGTAAATTATAATTGGTACCAATTTTATAGTACCAAAACTCAATTAGTACCGTGTATTAAACTAATGAGGTTTTAATGTAAAAGTTCCGATTTGGTTCAAAACCTAATTGGTACCATGTATTAAAAAATTAAAACTATATTAGTACTTTTAAAATGGAGTCTCTAAGAATTATAAAAATATTTTTTCATAAAAATTAGTAATTATAAATTAGGTATGTAAAGCAAACATTTAATGCAATATCATTAGAATTTTCATAGTGGAATAATTTTTACATAACATATAATTAGATGTATTAATGATAAATTTAAAATAATTAAAATCTCATCCATGAAAATAATAAATTACATTGAATCTAATAAAAAGAATGAAAATTAACAAAAAAATCCTAATCCCCAACATTACCCTCATCTATCAAAACACATATAAAACCCATTAAGGGGTTTTGAATATTTTTGATTCCTAAAATATATTATTATAGTTAAAGACGAAAATAAAATATATCAATTTATCTAATTGCCTCATGCAGCAAAAATATATAAACTTTAATAATTAATTCTGCAATAATATAAAATTCAATTATAAATCAAACATATTTTTTTAGATACAATATTTTAAGCAATTTTAATAAAAATTTCTTTGTATTTTAGTATTTCTATATAAAATATTTTTATCCTATTTTAACTAAATATAGTAATTAAAATTAATGTTCCAATTTATATAAAAAATTCATATTATATCAAGTTAAAAAGATATTTATCCAAAAGGTACAAAAATTTTTGAAGTTTATGATTAGAAGACATTGAAATAGCTCATGCTATTCTTAATGGAATTAGTGAAAATATTAGGCTTGAAAATTATATTATTAATCCTCTCTTAATAAACACTAAAAAATTCAAAAAATTCTTTTAAATAAGTAATAAGTAATAAAGCTAACAGATCACCTTGTATGATGAAAGCTTTTAAGCACAAAAAATTACTTAAAGAAAAAATATATTTAAAAAAAACATTAAACTTGCATATAAAGAACACTTCAATCCTAAATTTAAATGTACTGAGTTATATATGTGGGCTACTAAAAGTTCACTAAAAAATTCTTTGCTTTATCACTTGATTTATTAATTAATAATAGGTAAATTAGATTTTTCATGAATACTGGAAGAGTGTCAGCGAAGTTAAAGTAAAACTTTGTGTGATAGTATGAAGGATTTTTGTTTATAAGTAAGTTTCTTTATTTAATCGATTTTATAAGTTCACATATTAAGTTAACCCTTAAATGGATTGAACATTCCTTGCTTTTCTTCTTATAATTGTTACTTCAGCTGTTAAGAGGAGAGCGATTCTAAGTAATGCTTCAAATAACTCTTAATTAAGTATAAAAATTTAACGATGGTTCAATTAAACTTGCTTATACAGTTATCATCAAAAGCAAATAAAGGAAATTGAAGTAAAGGGGAAAAAATATCATCATCATTAGAAGGTGAGTTCTGAGACCCCTAGAAAACTCAGAGCATATATTGTGTTAAATTTTTTAAACTAGGTTGTTTTACATAATTAAATTTCTAATATTATAATCAAAAATTCCAACATTAAAAGCTATTAAAACCCTAATAAATTATGCTTAAATTGTAAACTTTATTTAACTAAGAACTTAATCAAACTATAAAATGAGTTTTGAATTGCCCAATAATCAGAGTAGTCATTTGTAGTAAAATTTGCTTCGGGAAAGAGATCAGTCGATAATGTTTCTATTAAAATTAAAATAAGAACAATTTTATGAAATTCTACATTTAAAAATAGCTATTATAAATTAAATTAAAGAAATATATAAGATCAAATTTATTTATAAAATCTCAATATTATATTAATCTATTGTTTCTCCAATAGATATTAACTCATTTTAAAAATATAAAAATTTTTATAAGTTTTATATTATACTTTTAATTTTTAATAACTAATTATATTTAGTAAACTCAAAGAATTAGTTTTATTCCTTATCTATATCATAATTTTGAATTTTTTACAGTTATGTTATTTTTAATTTCGATTTAAAATTTTATGATTATAATTTCCATTTATATGAATTAAATTGTTTTAAAATTAGAAACCAATGTCTAATACTAAAAATTTCCTGTTATAAGAATATAATATAAAAATAATAGAAAATTATTTAGAATTGTGACATTCTTTGTATATTGAAAATTTAAACTTATAAAAGTATATTTTTAAATATATTAGTTTAGTAAGATTAAAAGGATTTTGAGACGGTAGATTTTCAAAAAGAATTTTAAAGATATTATTTAGTTAAAGAATTTAATAAAATTTATGATAAGTTTTTAATAGATTTTTTTTAACAAAATATTACTTAATCATAAAAGTTTTGATTGTTTGGCATATAATATCCAATATAAATACGAGTCTTTTATAAATAGTCACCATAATTAGTAAAATTTGTTTTAATTGCCTAAAAAAGAATAATAATTAATAATTTATGAAAGCTATATATTTTATTTATTTATTTATTTTCAAATAAATAATAATAGCATATATCTCAAAATCAATGAAATTTTGAAGATACTTATCAAATAGTCAACAAATTTACTCATTTAGTTATAAATTCAATAAAAATAAAATTAAGTTGATTTAAATATATGATAGTGCTTAAAATAAGAGAATGAAAATTTTTTTTATTTTACAATTAATTTCAAGATAAGTAAAATTATTTAAATTACTTTTGTTATTTTGATGCAAATTAAAAATCAAATATTCATGACTTAATGATATTAATATTAATTATATTTTTATTGAAATATACTTATATGCATATGAGTAATTTAATTTAATATATTTGGCATGTATCTCTTTATTTTATTGATTTATAGATACATATCAATTTAATGTCTTAAAACAATTACAATGAATAGCGTGCGTGCATAAATTGTTTATTATTAATTTATTTTAGGCAATTCAAACAAATTTTAATGAATGCGTGCAATTTTATCCACATCCAAAGCTTAGCATGAACTGCTCCTTAGAAAATTTTATAACTTATAAATATTCTCAACAACAACAAAAAATTCATAAATTATACTAAATTTTAGAAAAGCATTTTTCAGCTTATATTTGATATTTAAACCTATTAAAATAAAAAGAGTAAAGATTAATTACATGAAAATAACAATAATGTTTAAAACTTTCCAATGTATGAGTGAGAATATTTTATCTGATATTTTAGAAATACATTTAAATTTGGAAAATTAATTATAATTAAATTTAATTCAAATCAAAATCTTGGCAGTAAAATTTGTCCACGTTTAAACGATCTTGGGCTCATTCGATAGAGAATTAAAAATTAGCTGGACTTTATTATTGGTGGTACTATTTTATTGCATCCCTGGAGCGAGATAACCTGACTTTAAAGTGAGGGTATAATTTAATGAATTTAGATGGTTTAATTAAATCCAAGTTATCTCGCTCCAGGGATGCTATAAAATAGTACCACCAATAGTAAAGTCCAACTATTTTTGAATTCCCTATCGAATGAGCCCAAGATCGTTCAAATTGACCAATTTCAACTGCCAAGATTTTGATTTGAATTAAATTTAATTATAATTAATTTTCCAAATTTAAATGTATTTCTAAAATAACATATTTTGTTTTAAATTAATAAATATTTTGTTTGTTAAAGTAATTAAAAATATCCCTTTACAAAAATAAAGTTCAATGTTATGCAATATTTATTATAATTTTCATCTTTTTAAATATCAAACAATATAAATTATATGTAAAATTTAAGTATTTAAGCTTAATAAAAATTTTATAATTGATAATTGCGATAAAGTAAAAATATTTAAAATCTATATAATCTAAAGTTTTTGATAAATTTTAATCAATATAGATTTCAAAAGATAGTTAAATTATAAAATATGAATATCATCTCTTAATATTTGAAATACATGAAGCCTTAGTTTTATTTAAAAGTATTTCGAACTAAAATTAAGAAAGCTATCATCCCAAGGATTGAAGCATTTCAACTTATAGAACTTATTCTTTATTGTTTTTTCTTTTCATTATGTGAAAAAAGTAAACTCTTACAGGTTAGAAGATTATCAAAATAACTGTTTTTCATAATTAAATCATATACAATTCTTTTATATTAATTTTACAGTCTATATTTTGAGTATCAATTTATATATAAATATTTCTGGTAACACTTATGGAAGCTATTTATATAAGATACTTTAATAAATTTTAAAATAAAAAGATATAGCTGTCTTAAATAAGTGAATTTAACATTGAAAAGAAATATTATTTTTAAATAATTTATTTTATATAATTGGAAGAGTTTAGCTAAATTTAAAATTTTATAGATTGCAAAAATAAATATTAATAATCAATATCAATTTTAATAGTGAATAAAAGATCAAGAAAACAAATTATTAAAAAAACATTAATTAAATATTAAATAGAAATTTTAATTCATGAAGTTTATTAAAAATATTTAATGAGTTAATTTATATGTAATATCTATCTTAGATATTTAATTTTGGAAATTATTTAAGAAAAAATAAATTTTATCATGCAATTAGATAAATAATGCAAAAGTTATTTATTTAAAATTTAAGTTAATATATTCCAAAAGCTTAATGGTTTATTAATTTAGATTCTTTACCACTTTTATAAATTGTATAGATTAAATAAAATTGATCAAATCTTAAACAGAAAAATGAAATGTTCAACAGTTAATTTTGTATAAAAAATCATTAAAAAATTCTGTTTTGCCCATTATTTTAAATATAGTGAATTATTAATTCGTTGAGAATTAAAATATTAGTGTGAATTATAAGAATCAAAAACACAAAACCCATTAATTAATATTTTAGTAATTCTAATTGTAGGGTATATTTGGGTTCTTATAGGGGCGAGTAGAGAAAATGCATGTTTTATCTGTAGTATTTAATGTATATTTGATTATTATTAGTTGACTTAAATCAAACAAATTTTATTCCCTTATCTTTGTGGTATATCTTAAATCTTTCTGTCTTAAATGGGTCAAGAATGTCGTCTATAATTACCTGAGATAGGGAGGAGCTCTTAAGATTATCCTCTAGACTAAATTTATAATTTCTTCGCATAAATCTTTCTACTTTATATGTTACTAAGCAAAGCTAACTGATTATTTTTCATGCTTAGCACCAAATAAAGACAAAATTTCCATATACTCTCAAATATTAACAAGCAGCAACTACCCAAACATCCTATATACAGAACCATTTGACAATTTCTCTTTTATTGAAAATTACCCTAGGGTTAAAGTTATTTTAAATTCCTTTAATCTTAGTACGATGAAACCATAGGTTAAAACAACAACTAAAAGTTGAATCAAATTCTTAATCTTATATATATATATATATATGCCTCTCTAAGTATCATGAATTCTTAAGCAAATTTGTTTTAATACTGTTGGTTCTTTAGATAATAGCTGAAAGGATTAAACTTTGTATGAATACTCATCAACTACTATGAGCTTTGCTTTTGCAGAAACTTTTAATAATCAAGTAATTTTCAATTCTAGTGCTAAAATTAACTGCATTAAATGCAGATATAATCATAGATATCGCTTATAAGCATGCTGAAATTGTTTTACCTGCTAGTTGAATTATCGATTCATATCGCATCTGTCTCTTAAGTTTATCCTACTGCTCTATTTATGATTCAAAAGTATTAGAATTTCTTTTTGGTGAAACAAGTTTTTAAGTTTTTCTTAATCTTGCATTAAAAATTCACTCATATAATGTTTCTGCACATCATTTTAACTTTTGCAGTGAGGGTGTAAGAGTTTTTAAAAGTTGTCAATTAGTACCTTCCATCAACTTTATAATGCTTGAAATTAATCTTAGCTTTTCCAGAATGTATCCCATTGAGGTGTCTCTTCAAGCTCTATTCGGTTACAAAATAATTTAGCTGTCTTAGTACTAGAATGTTTTTAACTTTTCCATTTATAGATTTTAATACTTCTTCAACATAAAAATTTTATGTTTAAATCCCTATTTTCTGCACTATGTTTCTTGTCCTTAATTTAAGACAGAATACCTCTGATTCAAACTACTCTAGAGCTCAAAGCTCGTGGTCCCATTCAATGCAGATAATCTCTTGCTTCTTAGTTAAGCCAAAGTTTAGCTGTGATTATCCTGTTCCAAGGTAGACTACTTTACGATATAAGTTAGCCGCCATAGTTTTAAATTTCTATTATAAAGCTCTAATAATCTTACTTTGTTAAAGTAACTCTATATAGTAGAAGGCACTGCAGCAATAATGAGTGATTTTGAGTTGTTAGAGAACATATTTATTCTTAGTTTTTAACTATAATTTTTTCTAATATCATACTTCATTAGATTAAAACTAGGTTCTAATTAAGTTTTCGTATTATTAAATTGGTTCCAATAAAAATTAAACTGATTTTGTACCAGTACAAATTAAACTTAAACAAGTTATTACAAATATAATTGAATTAAATTGAGAAAAATGGAAATCCCTCCCAGAAGTTTAGTTACAGCTTCTGTCAACTTTCACACCGTAACTTTAACAAGATAATCCCCTATAAGACGCTATATTTTATAGTATAATTTTAAACAATAGGATCCATAACTTTATATATTAAAATTTTGAATTCAATAACAGGAGAGTGAAGAAAGATGGGATAAATAAGTACTGTAATGAAGAGGGTTGAAGCTTAAAAAATGATCTTAAGATTTAGAAGCAAGGAAGATCTCTATCGATACCTCACTTAGCATGGTAAGCATGTGACATATACTTAATCATTTACTATAGTGGGTTTAATTCTTCCAACGATGGAAGGTACCAAAATCTCATTTCTAAAGGCGATACTCTGTGATGAGAAGGAAGCCTTCAAAAACAATGAAATTAAGTTGATAGAAATACCAAACTACCCAGAGATTTCAGTCACTAATCTCTACGATGATGCGATGAAAGATGAAGAGCTGGAAGTTTATATTCCTACCAAAAAACAACTCTCTAACAAACTTCCAGAAAGAAGCTTCTTCTTTGGTGTTCTTGGCACTTTAAGAGAGAGAAATCTCAGAGAGATCATTGAAGCAGCTCATAAGAAACGCTACTCTATTTCTCCAGAAGATTAAAAGAAGCAAGGTATACAAATAAGCGAGACCTGGCTTGCGAAGCTTAAGAAGCATCTATACCTCTCTAGTAAGCTTTGACACATAACTTTGTAGGGAAACCTGGAACTGGTATATTCCTAATGAAAGAATATGCAAAGGTTCACAGAGAGAGAAAGTCATAGACTATTCATGAAGTGAGCAAGAGACATTATAACGATGTTTAAAAGCCTGATGAAATGAACATAGATTCAGGAGCTGGCCCTAAGAGAAGAAGTATGGGTCCAAGCAAGCCATTAGAAGAGGAGAAGTCTAATCCCTTTCTGGGTTAATTTAATATGTGAACTTATTCATTCGTTAAATCTAAAACTGATTTTTTAACATTCACTCTTCATTCTCTTGCACAAATGATGTATTATCTTTACTCACTCTCTTGCAGCTTCTTCGAATTAAATCAACAGTATCAATAAGCATGTCATGCATAAGAAGATACAGCTGCAATATCTTGTAGTGAGTCTTGATTACACTCGTATAGAACTCGATTCCATTAAACTGTGGTCAATAGGGAACGTCATATACAGGAGTTAATTTTAACTCTTCATAAGCTATTTTAGACTCCTTAGTTTTATGAACTGAAATGTTATATGCAAATAGAATGATCTTTTATTCAGTATACTTATCTCTTAGCTTATGTGAGGACTGTATGTGCTACTCTAGCTTAATTGAGCGAGGATGAATGATATAACTCTCTAATCCTGAATCTTTTCTAATACGAGCTAAAATTGCATGTGTGGCAACTTCTCTTTTTAATCATAGACTTCTATGTTATAATATTTCTTGTTCAATTACTTATTTATAAAGGTGTTGAAGGTGAATACAGCTTCATCAGCATGTATGAATTTGATGTTATTGTCAATAGCCATCTGCATTTAATCATATATTGATATATATTTATAGTTGTATGAATACTATAAAATGCTACTGTAAAATCATTCACTCTGTTGACAGTCTTTGATGTAATTCCATTTATCGATAAATATTGGCTATAGTCTAGGGAGGGATACGCATTTCAAGAAACTTGCCATGAAACATTACAGCTCGCCAATCAAGAAGAAAGTGTGCCCGATACCTAAAAGCCTTAGAACAGAAAAGGTCGTCAATAATAGCATGAGAGAACTTTTATTTTCTTGCAGGATGCTTTAAGAGCCAGATTAAACATGCTTAACAGTTAAAAATGCAGTGATACCTAACCTTTGAGGCACTCTTGTTTTAAGGCTTTGCTATAGCTGCATAATTCAGAAATAGTTTGACTTAGTCCATATTGATACTCGTACCATACCAGAAGTTTGACCATTAAATGCAAATTAATTCTCATCATAAATAGTCCCTTAATTTCTCTAATTTTTATTTCTCATTTTACAAATAGGCCTAATATCTCTATTAACCCCAATAAGACCCCAACATTACCCTACAAATCAAATTACTATAACATTTATTTCAGGGGTTTAGAAGTTTTGAATGCAGTTTAAAATATTATAAAATTGTTTTTATAATAATTACTCTATTTAAGGTTAAAAATTGTATGGTAATCTTTTTATTTATATATATTTGTGATATTTTGAAAGATGCTTTTACTAATATAAAATTATGTTTAAAATTTGTTCGTGATTCCTATAAAAAGTAAATTTATAAATAAAAATTAAATGAAAAAGAATAGTAAAAATAAAATTAAAAATAATTAAATTGTAATTTTTTAAGCTTTTTTTTTAATTTTTTAACATTTAAAATCAATGTTCTGATTAAATTGCTTTATTTTAAAATATATTAAATATATATTCTATTTTTATCTAACTATTTAAGAACAATGAAATTAGGTAAGGATTCATTTAATGTTAAATAAATTGCATGAATGTTTTTGGATTTAAATTAAATTTTAAGATTTTTATAAGAATTCATTTACTTTTTAAAGTTAGATTAATTGATTATAGTTGATATAATTAATGATTCCAGAATAGATTTAAAAGTGTTTATTATGATAAAAATCTTTTAATTCTTATAATATTACCAATTAAGATTATTTATCTTAGAAATAATTTGCATATAAAATTACAAACTAACAATAAATTATTGTTGAACAGAAACATGAAAATATATAAATAATATATAGCCAGGCAACTTTCATGCTCTATGATTCAAAAAATGATTACTAAAGGATCAAATAATTAAAAAAATAGTTAATATAGTTATACAGATTCATTTGAACTTGTAGATGAAAATAATCATTAATTTTGATCCTGTCGCATTCATTTATTTATTTATAAAATTTTAATTTTTAAAAATAAATTATAAAAAATATTAATGCTTGAATCATAAAATATTATTTAAATGATTAGTAATTGCAAAAAAGTAATATAATTATCAAAAATTAAAATTTACTCTTTTATTATTTTTAGTTGTCGTTTAATTGTCATTTAATTAATTTCGTGGAATTATTTTTGGATCTTTAATTTACAAATTATTAATATATTTTTCTTTTCCATCATCAGGAATATAAAATTATTTATTTTATTTTTATATTTTTCATATCAATACTCTTAAGCGTTTTTAATTAATTACTTAAAATATTTTAAATTAATAGTATTAAATTTATAATAATTATGAATATCTACTACATTAAGATTTGATTGCTCAATTGTATGCATATTTTAATTTTTTTAATAAGCTGATCTGATAGAACTTAATTTCATTTTAAGTGATTTACTCTATCTCAATTAAAAAATAAAATCATGAAATTTTCTAAATAAAGTGAATTGTTTTAAATAATAAATTAGTAATAATAGTAATAGTAAATGTAGTAATAGAAATGTATATCTAAAAAACGTTTCATCATCTTTATAATTTCCTTTGTAAATTCTTCCATCTTTCCATTTGTAAACACCATAACCTGCTTTTCAAGCAGCTCTGCGAAGTCTTTGTCTTTCGTCGTCACACGTCTCACTGAGGAGGTACACTAAAAAATAAAAATTATAGATATGTTTTTTGTAACTTACATTTAATGTGAGTGCACAGTCAACTTCTGCGTCTGATCATTTTCATTTTTGATTATTACTAATTTATTATTTAAAACAATTCACTTTATTTAAAAAATTTCATGAATATAATTGTAAAATATTTTAATTAACATAGTTTTTAATTAAATTTTACAATGATTCTGGATAATTATCAATAGCATTGAATTTATCTAATCTTTGAGTGTATGAATTTTTAATATTATTACTAATTATTTTATTTTGCAAAAAGTTCTTTAAAAATAAATTATAATTATAGTTTAACAAATAAAGTTAAATTTTATTGATAAAAGATATAAACATTCTTTTAATTCAACCAATATGGCAATTGATAATATTAACATATATTAAATTGAAAATATTTATAAATTGAAGCAAGTTTAATTTATCTATATTGATCAAACTTTTTTTAATGATATTAATTAATATAAATATATTTTTGTATTACATACCACAATTATTTATATTTTATTAATATGATTATTCTATATATCTTTGCTTTGAAATTCCTGCTGATTTAATATTGAATTTTAACTGAATAAACTTGCTTAAGTTAGTTATGTAGATTAAGTAATTAGATTAGAGCTAGTCTCATTGAAACTCATTGTAGATTAACTATTAGAGTTAGTTGTCATTGATGTGAAAGTTTTTATATATAATTATTAATTTAAATATCAAATTATTTAAATGAAATTATCAAACTGAAAGAATTAAACAATTTATAATCTAAAATAATATTAATAATAAGCCAAGGAAGAGCTCCTTTTTGTTCTTAGTTTTGTGAGAATGTTTTTTAATTTCTGATTCATAATAAATACTAAAATAATTTCAGAATTATTCATAGATTTTAATGAAATTTTGGGATAACTAAATATTTCCATAACTTAGTGAATTTTATTAATGCCTTAACTCAATTAAACTAATTTAATTGAATAAAATTTTTTTATCATGAAATAATCTAGTTTTTTTAAAAAGAAAAAATTCATTCAATAAGCAATTATAAAGATTATGATCCTTCAATAACTAATTTAAATAAGTTCTATCTTTTTATACAAGAAAACATTTAAATATATTGGTCACAACTTGAATCTGAGAGGGAGAAAGTATATATGCAAGAGTTTACAATTTTTTTCAACAATTTAACGATCATAATAATTTTTTAAGAATCATTCTTATATTGCTAAATTCTCTATATCCAATTAAATGTAATTATTTATACCTTCTCTCTTTATCTCTTATGAATTTTATTGCAGTAAAATAGTTAAAATTGTAACTCCTTATTTCAAATTTTAATCTTAAATAAAATAAAACTTGGTTTTTAATCGTATTATGTAATGATTTGAACTAAATAATTAACATAAAGAATATAATTTATAAATTATAATGAATAGATAAGCAGCTTAATATTTTAATGTAAATTTTAATCCCTTAATATTATTAAAATGCATTTATTTTAAAACAAAAGTATCATATTTGTAGTATTAAATATTTGCTATTTTTCTAATTGCTTGGATAGCCTAATAGACAAACAAACTAAAATAAATTAATATATTTTATTGTTTTAGATTTTAAGTTAAATTTAGTATTGTAATAATATTTGTATATATTTAAAAATCATATGAACTATTTCTGTTTTTATTCTTATTTTTATAAAATTTATTAAACTCATGTTGAGAAGAGAAACTAAAAATATAACAGTAAGGACAACCCATCCAAGCATATATCGGTTCTCAGGATTAGGATTAAAATCAGTAAAGAGTATCAATTAAAACTAATATCTCATAATAACTAGGCATTGATTATTTTACTATGTTTAATTTTTTACTATAAATATTATATCATCATTTTTTATTCAGAATAAAGTTCTATTTATATTAGTAATTATTTATTAACCTTTGTATATGCATGATATATAGCTAATTTACTATAAGAAATACTGATTTAGGTGATTTATTCTATTAGTTTAACCTCTGATAAATGTAATTGGAATCAGTAATAATTTTGCCTCTATATAGTTATATAAATTATTAAGAATCTATTATAGTTATTGTGATTTATAATACTTCTGCAGTAAACAAAACTAATCCTTCATTGACAAGTTCCATCATGTTATTAAGCCTATTTTCAAATGGCATAACAGTGATTAAATACACAAACTGGCAAATAGAGAGCAACTAAAAAGTCATGAGTTAAAGATAGGGAGCATTATTAAAGAACAGCATTGAAATAATTAGGAGATAGATTCATATAAGATGATAAAATAAACCAGTATTTATGAGTTATTACAAGTTTTTTGTAATGCAAATCTTGGAGAGTATTACCAAAAGATTCAGTTTAATAATCATTAATAATCTTTTATATAACAAACAGGGATACCCCCAGATCTGGAAAAATTTTTGCCTGCCATCTCTCAGATCTAGTACATTGAAACTTCAAAGGGAAAAAAAACCCAAAACCCAAACGAAAACCCTCATATAATTCTCATGCCCTAGATATTAATTTTTAAAAAAATAAAAATCTAATTAAGAATAAATCTAATTTTTTTAATTTGTTTTTAATAGAAAAAAATGTATTTTTATAACACATAAACCTTGGTTTATTAGAAATTATTTTTTTAATTTATATTTAGGTAATTTGAATAAAATGGGATGGTATCTTGAGCTCTGGAAATATTTTTTTCACGTAGAAGTTTGTAAAGTTCTAGACCTGTGAGGAGGGGGTTTCTACATCTAATATAAATTATATATTTTTCACACTTAAAATATTAGTTCAAATGGTGTAAACTTATTAAAATATAATTCCCTTTAATCATTATCTGAAAAAATTAAAATAAGATATCCTAGTTCATTAAGGAGAAAATTATCTGTAATATTAAATATATGGAGTGGGGAAGTTTCCTGCCCCTGTGCAGTTTCCCGACCCTAAAGAAGTTTCTTGCCCCCACCATTATAATTAATATTATACTAACCCCCCCTATAAGA
>ARYC01014075.1:0-12443 GCA_000711775.1 Oxytricha trifallax
TGTATTGTTAATAATTGAGTCTTAATTCTTTTGCATATTAAATAATCTTTTATGCTAAGTATTTGCAATCTAATTTAGTTCATAAGATCTGGCTAAATTTCCCCAAAAATTCTCTATTCAAAATTGCAGCTTCGTATTCTAAACTATTAAACTCACTAACGTGATAGAATACTAACATGACTATTATAAAACTAGAAGACTAATGATCGATAGAGTAATTACTATGAAGGTTTTTATATTTTAAAAAAACACCAAATTTATTGGCCACTATGTTTCAAAACTAAAAATATTCACCCAAATATCTTCATAAAAAGGTAATTAAAGGCAGATATTATTTTTGATTTTCTAAGTTCTTTGGAAATTAGGTCTGTGGCTAATATATTCTTTGAAATGTTTGAATTAGAGAGAGGAAAGCTCCAGTAGAGATAATATAGGCTTTGCTTCAAATAACTACTGTAATTCTTTTCATTCTTATCTCCAATAATGACAAATATTTAATATCATTTTATAAATTAAAATAATAATTAATAAATATAGTTTGAATGAAGAGTGGAGTATGACTGGTGAATTGCAGGAGTTGAGTGCATGTGCCCTGGATGACTGACTGCACCTCCATTCTCAGACACACTGCTTTCAAGTACACCTACTCGCATCAAGCAGTACTTTCTTATTACACTTAGCACATATAATAATTATTTATTTATATGCGTGATTGAGTGATGTGGAGTGATGGATGGCTGACTGGGTTGGATGGACTGAGTGAAATTGCTCAACTCATTCAAATACTCACTAGTCCTGCTCTTAATCAGCCAACAGCAATTCAAACACTACTCAATACATATTTATAATATAATATATTAAATATATTTACGTGTTGATTGATTTGATGTGATTATCAGGATGAGTGAATGTGAGCATTCAAGTGTGTTGATTTGAGTGCACTAACTGCGTGCGAGTGTCTGCATGTTAACTGCACTGCTGCTAGCTAACTAGTTCACATGCCACTCCCACTCCACTCAATCACTACTCCCACTCATTCATTTTAATAAATATTTTATTAATTATATTAACTAAATGCAGAAGATATAGTTGATTAGCTTTAACTGATATCTGCAGCAGCATCTGCGCAGTGGTCTCTTTCACTCCATCTGCTTCGTCTTCACCTCATCAATATCACCAACTGCACTCACTCATCCACACTCACATTCCCATTTCATCTAGTCATTTCAATAATATATAATAATTATAAATGAATGTAATAAGAATAGTTGATTACTGTGGCGTGTGTCTGTGATTGAACTGCTCATTAAATGGCTAGATTAATCTGAAATAGACCCACACTTAGATAATCACATTCATCCTCATCAGCTGCACTTATTATGAAATGAAGTGTGGTAAGTGTGAGTGTGTGAAGATGCTTGAACTGAACTAGCTACTGATTGATTCTCAACTCATCACTGCATTCACTCCACTGCATCACACCACCCCACATCTTCACTCAAACCACTTATTCATTACTAATATCTATTAATTATGAATTAAATGTTTTATGAGATAGTATTGTGTTGATATGCAGATATAGGTTGAATGGATGTGAGTAGGTGGAATGCTTGGTGGTTTCATGCAGCCAATATGTTTCCTTCCCTCTCACCTGCATACTCAAAATCTACTTCAACACCCATCCACTCAACTCACCACTCTCCACTACTCAATTTATATATTATTATATCATGTATATATTGTAGAGTAGTATATGAATGGTTGAATTGAGTGATGAGCAGCATGTGAATGTGATTGAAGTGGGTGATGCAGGGATGAATGGTGAGTTGATCAAAGACCGCTCTCTTGAAACTCAACTGAGCTACTTCCAGTGCATCAAGCAAGACCACACTCACCAGTTCATCCACTGCAAATGCAATATAATAGTGGCTACTCCCTCAAATTCAAGATATCACAGTCCTTTGCCCAGTCAGAAGAACACCTAGCAGTGGAGATCTAACAAGCAACTGGATAATCAGTCATCAACATCAACATATACATGCAAGTTCAACTCAATTCAATAATTATAATAATTTGATTAATGGTGTTTTGAATAGGAGTAGTGATGTTATTTTGAATATTTGCGATTGAATAGTCCTAATTGGGGAATCTACTAGAGGGCACTCAATGGTCAAAGTTAGCTGAAATGCAGCTTTGAAAATCCTTACTTATCCTGCCTCCACAAGCAGCAAAAATGATATTACCAGTTAATTAATTATATTATTATAATAACTCATCTGTGAATAATGTAAAACCTATTTTTGAATTATTTGATAGTTGCGTTAGAGAGCTAGAACCAGACCACAGAGCAGAATATAGGCCCAGCAAGGCAAAAAGAGCAGTGGGAGTAGCAGCTAGCCAGGAGAAATGGAAAGGAACCTGTCATTATTATGTCTTACGCAAATGAAAGAACTTCAATAGTCACAATATAAATATATTATATTATTTATTATTATATATGTAGAGTGAGAATGAGAGAATGAGGAATGTAGTGATAGCAGCAATAGCCAGGAATTCAACCATTGCCAGTATCATCTGCACTGCACACACCACTACTCATCAATTCATTCCATTCATTCAAATCTAATTATAATATTTACTTAATTACATGATATAATATTTAATAATTAAATGAATTGGAACGAGTAAATTGAAATGTGTGGAGTGAGCATGAGAGTGCAGCAGTGGAGTGGACATCTGCACTGAGCATGGAGACATGGTGCGCATATCTGCTTAAATGCAAACTCAAAAGGAAGCAACTGCAGTCTCACGCATTCTATCACTATCATGCACTCACTTACACTCAACTCTAGTTATTTATTTATATATTACTTGTTATTATTATTTATAATTAGCTAATGTGAGTGTGAATGAAATGGAGTGATTGGAGGAGAAGAGGAGAGCAAGTGCATGAAAGGATTCAAAGCCTCCCCAAACGAGTCAGGTATCTAAATAAGTCCAGAGCTACTCACACACTCACACCGCATGCTCATCTTCATTCAATTGCAGCAGATGACTGATGCTGAGTGAGTGCAGTCTGATTGCAGCTGATAAATATGCAGCTGAGTAACTGACTGAGTGAGTTGAGTAGATCCCTGTGTGCTCATTGCCAGGAGTCTCACCAAGTCAAATCAACTATCTATCCATTTATACAATAATTATAAATATATAATTGATTTAGTTATTATATGATATAAGTGGAAATGAATAAGTGATTGCGAGTAATTATCAAATCAATCGGAATATAAACAGTATTGCCAAGAATAAATATTTCGCCAATTTCATTTTAATAAAATTAGATAAAATAAAATGTATATTTATATTATTCAAAAATATTATCGATCAATTCATGATGCCACAGAGTGAAATGGCAAAGAAGTAAGACTACAAATCTCAAAAACTCCTTAAAAAGCAAAAGCCTCCCATCCTTTACCTGTTTCGCTGAATCTCGCATAAATAGATCCCATTTTATGTATATTTAGAAATGACGAGTGTATAGATTCTAACTTTGAAGAAATAATTTGACATTCTAGAGAAAATTACTGCTTTTACAAATAAATAAAAAGTAAATAAATGGTTGGATTGATACTAATCATTTGTTTGATAATTTAAATTAAATTTTAATGGCTGTGCGAGGTATCAATCTCACCTAGGACTTTATAATAAAATTTTTTACTGGACAATGGTCTACTTAGAGCAGGCAGGATTAGCTGGGTTCACAGTATGGGGGCCCTTTGAAATCGTTGCTGGGGTTCAAATGCCAGCTACTGCACTCTTCGAGTAGTTTTGGGTCATAAGATCTCCCTGAAATTATGAGTCACCTAGGAGTGAGTTCAGTTTTTAATGTAATAAGGAGCTGATGAGCTATGAAGTCTAAAGTATGAAAGTGAAAACAATAAAAGCCAACGATAAGGATTTTATTTCACACTTTATAGGGTGCTGAAGCTACAGCACAGAAGAAAGGACAAAGATTATTTTTCCCATAAGTGTTTGAACCGGTAAAAGTTTTACACCGCACATGCCGCCGTTTTACACCACACATACCACTAAATGAAATTTTCTAGCAGGTTCATATTGAACTATCTGGAAAGACATTATGGTTAACGAGGAGGCTGAGTTTGAGAGTATATTAGTATTTCGGAATATCTCTTCTTCTTGACTGCTTAATCATCATACTTCTCAAATAATAATACTTATATAAGAAGATTAAAGGATTGATCAATCCATCAAATTTATAGATTCAAAGAGCAGAAATGAAAAGAAAAATAGTATAAAAATATATGATTGCAATTAAAAGATTTCAAGAAAGTAATAAGAAGGTTTTACAATATTTAACAAATTAAATAATACTTTCAGAGTTTAATAATTTTCAAAACAGGAAATTTAGAAATCAAGAAAAATATAAGATAGTTATTTTATTAGAAAATATTATTAAAAAAAAAGAAAAAAAACAAAAAATTCTTTTTTGAATTTATATGAATGTAAATTAATTCAAATATAAAAAAAACAGAAAGGTGGTTCGGGCGTAGAAAACTTTTTAAATAAATATTTAAATTATAAACAATTTGAAATTGAGTATAGAAAAGTAAAAAAATAGCATAAGATAAGCGAAAAAAGTTTATGATTATCAAAAGATTTTTTTCAAAAAAATAGTATACTAAAGTATTCTTAGTAATTGATTTAAAAATAAAAAAGAATATTAATGATTAAAATTATTTAAATCATTAAGTTCTCGAAAAGTACTCAGCCGAAATTTCATCAAAAATACTACAATAAAAGAGCAACTTCAAATGCATAGACTTGTTATGAATTTATAATTAAATAAGATTTTATTGAAAAAGTACTTGTTGACATAAAAGATTTACTTTTCATTTTTCAAGTCATTTCCAAGGCACTTATCGAGTGCTGTAGTCAAAACTTGGCAATTTGATTTATGAGATTGGCATTTGAATGATTAAAAATATTTAAATCATAAAGTTCTCGAAAAGTACTCAGCCGAAATTTCATCAAAAATACTACAATAAAAGAGCAACTTCAAATGCGTAGACTTGTTATGAATTTATATTAAATAAGATTTTATTGAAAAAGTACTTGTTGACAAAAAAGATTTACTTTTTATTTTTTTAGTTTTTAATAAGACACTAATCGAGTGCTGTTGTCAAAACTTGGTAATTTGATTAATGAGATTGGCATTTGAATGATTAAAAATATTTAAATCATAAAATTCTCGAAAAGTACTCAGCCGAAATTTCATCAAAAATACTACAATAAAAGAGCAACTTCAAATGCATAGACTTGTTATAAATAATAGATAAAAGAGTAAATTTAATTCAAATAGGAGTTTTTGAAATAGTTAATTTAAATTCAAATCATTAATTAATTATTATAGGAATTTGGTTGCTTTTCATTTATTACACGGAGTACATATATATATATATATATAAAACCCTCTATCACAAAACAGAAAGCAACCAAATCTAGAGAGTCAGTATTTAAGACTTTTAATATTATTAATCAAACTTTGAAATTATTCATAACAGCTATAAATGGCGGCCTCCCTTAGTCAGTCATCTGAACCAGGCTGATGAGAGATTCACTGGCTTTACCAGAGACGTCCCGTGAAGATGCCGTTAAGCCAGTACTACCAGCGGGGAGCCTTGCAGGCATGGATGCAAAGGGAGATGAGGGTGAAGCCATTTGACATGTTTGACATTTACTGTATCACAATTGCAAGCATCAACATCGCATGGCTGCCATAAATTTCAATTTGCCTTGTATGGTCCAGCTATCATATGGCCTTCTCAAGCGATTCAGACAATACTCGTGACTCTTTGAGCGGTTGGAGGGTTGGTGATAGCGTATTTCAAGTAGTACTTGGTGCATTGTGATTAAGAAGAGCAAGATGTGGCAACTTTATTTGCGCTGAGACTATTAATATATACGCATGGAACTGAAAGAGTATTAGTAAGAAGAAGACTTGTATTAGCTGCTACCTACTCAATGATTACACCTTCTCTCTTGGTATCTGGGCCAGCACTATTTACTGCGAAGAAGTCATTGTGGAGATCTTTAGTGCCAGAGTGGGTGGGAACTCTATTGGTCGAGACACTAACGAGTGCAGCGCGCACGGTAAACTGCTTCAAGATTCCTCTGCCTCCCTATTGGTAAGTGCACTCCATCTCTTTTGAACTCCATTATATAGTTAAAGAATCCGCCTAGGCGTCTCATAGAGCAAAATAGAGGAAAACGCGCAGCACAGAGTGGAAATAGTAGCAGGCTAAGGAGATTCGCAGGTTTGACTGAATTGAATGGAGGATACACACAGTCTGAGAAATGGAAATGTGGCCTCTAGGCGCTCGCACAATGGCATAGGGTGGTCCCCGAAAAAATAAAGATGCTCACTTATCTCGCGATCTACGACACTTGTCTAAGTCGGAAACCCCATCTCCGTAGATAAAATCATGGAGAATCACGTGGTACTACTGGCCGCCCCTTATTCGAAGGTTCGCCCCTTACTTCTTCTGCAAAACCGAAAGTACATAAATGCCTGAATTCCCCTTGGAAGTGATTTGACCACTTTATAAAGGAGGCCACTAAACCAATACTGTATGCTCGAGAGCAGATAGATGCTGTGAAACTGATGCTTAGGCTGTACTATACCTTCCCGCAGAGACAGCAACAGATTACCTATTAGCTTCATCATTAAGCATCCCCTTTAGAACACCACCTATCTGTCAACATTTGGACAAAAGTGTCAACATTCTGACATCGAGATTCTTAAGTGTAGAATGTGGTACGTGTTGAAGAGCCACGATCAAGAGCGAAGACTTCAGACTAAAATGCCATGCAAATAAGAAGGAATGAAAGCTTGGCCATGAATCGCATGAGAGCTTGCAGTCTAAGCAGGGTAGATCTTTCCAGTAGTAGGAATAAGAAGACATCTCTTTAGCCAATACTCTCAATGACTCCACTCTTAAGCATCCTACTCTACTAATAGTATTCGCTTGTTAAATTGCCAAATATAGTAATTACGCTCATGTATAAATATATTATCTCTCCTATGTGTATTTAGCTAATGGGTTTTGTTTTTGCATTTGATTTTTTTCTTCACTAATTTTTACATTATTTTATATTAAATAAGATTTTATTGAAAAAGTACTTGTTGACAAAAAAGATTTACTTTTTATTTTTTTAGTTTTTAATAAGACACTAATCGAGTGCTGTTGTCAAAACTTGGTAATTTGATTTATGAGATTGGCATTTGAATGATTAAAAATATTTAAATCATAAAATTCTCGAAAAGTACTCAGCCCAAATTTCATCAAAAATACTACAATAAAAGAGCAACTTCAAATGCATAGACTTGTTATGAATTTATAAAAGTATAATTTGAATTCGAATAGGAAGTTGTTAAAAGTTTAATTTAAATTTGAAAATAAGAATAATTATAATAGGAATTTGGTTGCTTTTCATTTTTACACTAAGTACTAATATATATATATATATATATAAGGGCTCCTATCACAAAACAGAAAGCAACCAAATTCCTAGGGCCTGTATTTAAGCAATTTAATATTATTAATCAGACTTTAAAATTATTCATAACAGCTATAAATGGCGGCCTCCCTTAGTCAGTCATCTGAACCAGGTTGATGAGAGATTCACAGGCTTTACTAGAGACGTCCCGTGAAGATGCCGTTAAGTCAGTACTACCAGCGGGGAGCCTTGCAGGCATGGATGCAAAGGGAGATGAGGGTGAAGCCATTGACATGTTTGACATTTACTGTATCACAATTGCAAGCATCTATATCGCATGGCTGTCATAAATTTCCATTTGCCTTGTATGGTCCAACTATCATATGGCCTTCTCAAGCGATTCAAACAATACTTGTGACTCTTTGAGCGGTTGGAGGGTTGGTGATAGCGTATTTCAAGTAGTACTTGGTGCATTGTGATTAAGAAGAGCAAGATGTGGCAACTTTATTTGCGCTGAGACTATTAATATATACGCATGGAACTGAAAGAGTATTAGTAAGAAGAAGACTTGTATTAGCTGCTACCTACTCAATGATTACACCTTCTCTCTTGGTATCTGGGCCAGCACTATTTACTGCGAAGAAGTCATTGTGGAGATTCTTTAGTGCCAGAGTGGGTGGGAACTCTATTGGTCGAGACACTAACGAGTGCAGCGCGCACGGTAAACTGCTTCAAGATTCCTCTGCCTCCCTATTGGTAAGTGCACTCCATCTCTTTTGAACTCCATTATATAGTTAAAGAATCCGCCTAGGCGTCTCATAGAGCAAAATAGAGGAAAACGCGCAGCACAGAGTGGAAATAGTAGCAGGCTAAGGAGATTCGCAGGTTTGACTGAATTGAATGGAGGATACACACAGTCTGAGAAATGGAAATGTGGCCTCTAGGCGCTCGCACAATGGCATAGGGTGGTCCCCGAAAAAATAAAGATGCTCACTTATCTCGCGATCTACGACACTTGTCTAAGTCGGAAACCCCATCTCCGTAGATAAAAACATGGAGAATCACGTGGTACTACTGGCCGCCCCTCATTCGAAGGTTCGCCCCTTACTTCGTCTGCAAAACCAAAAGTACATAAACGCCTGAATTCCCCTTGGAAGTGATTTGACCACTTTATAAAGGAGGCCACTAAACCAATACTGTATGCTCGAGAGCAGATAGATGCTGTGAAACTGATGCTTAGGCTGTACTATACCTTCCCGCAGAGACAGCAACAGATTACCTATTAGCTTCATCATTAAGCATCCCCTTTAGAACACCACCTATCTGTCAACATTTGGACAAAAGTGTCAACATTCTGACATCGAGATTCTTAAGTGTAGAATGTGGTACGTGTTGAAGAGCCACGATCAAGAGCGAAGACTTCAGACTAAAATGCCATGCAAATAAGAAGGAATGAAAGCTTGGCCATGAATCGCATGAGAGCTTGCAGTCTAAGCAGGGTAGATCTTTCCAGTAGTAGGAATAAGAAGACATCTCTTTAGCCAATACTCTCAATGACTCCACTCTTAAGCATCCTACTCTACTAATAGTATTCGCTTGTTAAATTGCCAAATATAGTAATTACGCTCATGTATAAATATATTATCTCTCCTATGTGTATTTAGCTAATGGGTTTTGTTTTTGCATTTGATTTTTTTCTTCACTAATTTTTACATTATTTATATTAAATAAGATTTTATTGAAAATGTACTTGTTGACATAAAAGATTTACTTTTCATTTTTTTTAGTCATTTCCAAGGCACTTATCGAGTGCTGTAGTCAAAACTTGGCAATTTGATTTATGTGATTGGCATTTGAATGATTAAAAATATTTAAATCATAAGGTTCTCGAAAAGTACTCAGCCGAAATTTCTTCAAAAATACTACAAAAAAAGAGCAACTTCAAATGCATAGACTTGTTATAAATTTATATTAAATAAGATTTTATTGAAAAAGTACTTGTTGACATAAAAGATTTACTTTTTATTTTTTCAGTCATTTCCAAGGCACTTATCGAGGGCTGTAGTCAAAACTTGGCAATTTGATTTATGAGATTGGCATTTGAATGATTAAAAATATTTAAATCATAAAGTTCTCGAAAAGTACTCAGCCGAAATTTTATCAAAAATACTACAATAAAAGAGCAACTTCAAATGCATAGACTTGTTATAAATTTATATTAAATAAGATTTTATTGAAAAAGTACTTGTTGACATAAAAGATTTACTTTTTATTTTTTCAGTCATTTCCAAGGCACTTATCGAGGGCTGTAGTCAAAACTTGGCAATTTGATTTATGAGATTGGCATTTGAATGATTAAAAATATTTAAATCATAAAGTTCTCGAAAAGTACTCAGCCGAAATTTATCAAAAATACTACAAAAAAAGAGCAACTTCAAATGCATAGACTTGTTATAAATTTATATTAAATAAGATTTTATTGAAAAAGTACTTGTTGACATAAAAGATTTACTTTTTATTTTTTCAGTCATTTCCAAGGCACTTATCGAGGGCTGTAGTCAAAACTTGGCAATTTGATTTATGAGATTGGCATTTGAATGATTAAAAATATTTAAATCATAAAATTCTCGAAAAGTACTCAGCCGAAATTTCATCAAAAATACTACAATAAAAGAGCAACTTCAAATGCGTAGACTTGTTATGAATTTATATTAAATAAGATTTTATTGAAAAAGTACTTGTTGACAAAAAAGATTTACTTTTTATTTTTTTAGTTTTTAATAAGACACTAATCGAGTGCTGTTGTCAAAACTTGGTAATTTGATTAATGAGATTGGCATTTGAATGATTAAAAATATTTAAATCATAAAATTCTCGAAAAGTACTCAGCCGAAATTTCATCAAAAATACTACAATAAAAAGCAACTTCAAATGCATAGACTTGTAATGAATTTATATTAAATAAGATTTTATTGAAAAAGTACTTGTTGACATAAAAGATTTACTTTTCATTTTTCAAGTCATTTCCAAGGCACTTATCGAGTGCTGTAGTCAAAACTTGGCAATTTGATTTATGAGATTGGCATTTGAATGATTAAAAATAATATTTAAATCATAAAGTTCTCAAAAAGTACTCAGCCGAAATTTTATCAAAAATACTACAATAAAAGAGCAACTTCAAATGCATAGACTTGTTATAAATTTATATTAAATAAGATTTTATTGAAAAAGTACTTGTTGACATAAAAGATTTACTTTTTATTTTTTCAGTCATTTCCAAGGCACTTATCGAGGGCTGTAGTCAAAACTTGGCAATTTGATTTATGAGATTGGCATTTGAATGATTAAAAATATTTAAATCATAAAGTTCTCGAAAAGTACTCAGCCGAAATTTTATCAAAAATACTACAAAAAAAGAGCAACTTCAAATGCATAGACTTGTTATAAATTTATATTAAATAAGATTTTATTGAAAAAGTACTTGTTGACATAAAAGATTTACTTTTTATTTTTTCAGTCATTTCCAAGGCACTTATCGAGGGCTGTAGTCAAAACTTGGCAATTTGATTTATGAGATTGGCATTTGAATGATTAAAAATATTTAAATCATAAAGTTCTCGAAAAGTACTCAGCCGAAATTTCTTTAAAACTACTACAAAGTAAGAGCAATTCAAATGCATTGACTTGTTGTGAACTTATATTAAATAAGATTTTATTGAAAAAGTACTTGTTGACATAAAAGATTTGCTTTTCATTTTTTCAGTCATTTCCAAGGCACTGATCGAGTGCTGTTGTCAAAACTTGGTAATTTGATTTATGAGATTGGCATTTGAATGATTAAAAATAATATTTAAATCATAAAGTTCTCGAAAAGTACATAGCCGAAATTTCTTCAAAAATACTTCAAAGAAAGAACAACTTCAAATGCATAGACTTGTTATAAATTTATATTAAATAAGATTTTATTGAAAAAGTACTTGTTGACAAAAAAGATTTACTTTTTATTTTTTAGTCATTTCCAAGGCACTGATCGAGTGCTGTAGTCAAAACTTGGCAATTTGATTTATGAGATTGGCATTTGAATGATTAAAAATATTTAAATCATAAAGTTCTCGAAAAGTACTCAAGCCGAAATTTCTTCGAAAATACTTCAAAGAAAGAGCAACTTCAAATGCATAGACTTGTTATGAATTTATATTAAATAAGATTTTATTGAAAAAGTACTTGTTGACATAAAAGATTTACTTTTCATTTTTCCAGTAATTTCCAACGCACTTATCGAGTGCTGTAGTCAAAACTTGGCAATTTGATTTATGAGATTGGCATTTGAATGATTAAAAATATTTAAATCATAAAGTTCTCGAAAAGTACTCAGCCGAAATTTCTTCAAAAATACTTCAAAGAAATAGCAACTTCAAAATTTTAGACTTTTTTTTTAATTTAATGAGCATCGGGTATTTATTGGTTATTTCAATCAATAAACTACTTTTTAGAAGTGGCATCTATAAATTGAATGTTTTGCCCCGTCTTTCAGAGTACCTTAATAATATTTCCGAAATATTTTTCATTTAAATAATGAGCCCTTTTTTTTTTCCTCGAACGCAAAGTTTCCCTGCTTTATTGTATTTTGCAGATATCTCTTACTATTGTGAAGAGTTACATGTATATTATGTCAAGCAATATCAGTTTATCGATATCAATAAGAAGGTGTGTGTGCTCATGAAGCAGAAGAAATACGATTGTTCAATATTTTTGAATATCTTTGTTAATCTCATGATCAGCTCCTTCCACATCCCTGATGTTTCCCCTAGGTTCTAGACTTCTTTCATATGAACTACCGCGAGTTTATTTTCATGTGAAATTTTAAATTCAGACTTAAAAATCGAGCAAGCGACGAAAATACAAATTTTGAAAAGAGAGGTAGAAAA
>ARYC01014080.1:0-12898 GCA_000711775.1 Oxytricha trifallax
ATATGATGATGCTATGAATGACCCAGAGGTTTCGCTGTACTTGCCTACTAAGAAGCAGTTGTCAAATAAACTTCCTGAAAGAAACTATTTCTTTGGTATACTTGCAACAATTAAAGGTGATTACTTGAAAAAAAATAATTCAAGAATCTCATAAGAAAAGGTACAGCATCACTTCAGAAGATAAGGACAAAAAAGGGATTAAGATAAGTGAGAGCTGGCTATCAGATCTGCAGAAGCACCCTAATATTTCAAGTAAGATTTGTAGCTTAACTCTTGAGAAAAATCTGGTACTGCCATCCTTTTGATGAAGGAATAGAGCAAGCTTCACAGAGAGCGAAAGTCGCAGACAAAGTATGAAATCAGCAAGAGACTTTATTCAAATATTTAGCTGCCAGAGTCAATGAACATAGATGCTGGAGCTGGCAGCAAGAGAAGAAACCTTGGAGGAGGGAAGCAAGAAGTAGAAGAAAAGAAAGAGAAGCCAGCTCCCTCTAAAGAGTTTTAAATGTGACTTAAATATTCATTAACTTAACTACAAAACTTATTTATATACATTCACTCTCCCTTCTTTAGCACACTTTTAAGCTAATTAATTATCTACTCTCTTCGCTGAGCTTTTTATAAAGTTTACTGTATCGATAGGTAGATCATACATCAAGGTATAGCAACAGTTTCTTGTAATGACCTTTTAATATTCCCCAGTAGAACTCAATTCCATTAAACTATGGACTGTTAGGTACGTTGAACACTGTCGTTATTCTAAGTTGTTCATAACTCTTCCTTGTATCTATAGTCTTATGAACAGAAAGATAATCAACGAATAGTATAATCTCTTATTCAGGGTACTTCTCTCTCAGCTGCTCTAAGAATTTAATATACTGCTCTGTCTTAATAGAGCGAGGATGAATAACATAAGTTTCTAAACCAGCATCCTCGCTAATACCCAAGAATTGCCATTGTTTATACCTTGACTTTCTAATCATATACTTCTATGTTGCTATGCCTCTTACACAAAGACTTCTAGATGAAAGTGTTGAATGTAAACACAGCCTCGTCAGTATGAATAAACTTAATATTATTCTATTAGGCTCTCTGCATTTAATTATAAATATAAGTTAAGTTGTTGTGTAAAATGGCAGAGTGAAATCAATTACTCTCTTGATACGATTTACACCTTTGTAAGAGATACCGTTTCATTTATAAATATTTGCAACAGACTATGCAGAGATCTTCAACTCAGGGAACTGGCGATGAAACATAACAGCTCGTTAGTCGAGAGAGAAGTGAGCCCAATACTTCAAAGTTTTTTCATTAATAGATAGTCAATATGCTTTTATAGAAACTTTGACTTCCTCTTAGGCTAAGAATTTAGCTATTATTGCTTTAATTACACAGCTTTCAAGCAGAGAAAGCGAACAGTTGATGGACTACGCTTTAAGAGCAGTGCAATAGAGTTATAGTTCAGTACTGGTTTGACTTATTCACTATACATATCACATCCATATCGCAGTTTAAACACTAAATCTATATACTCTTCATCATAAATAGACCCCAAAAACTTGTAATTTTAGTCTCGATTAATTAATAACCCCAACCCCTAACAAATTCCCTACAAATCAAAGCACTTATAAACCTCATTAAGGGGTTTTGGGGTTTTGAGTCTCATAATAAATTGAGTTCTATTTTTAATTCTATCCTTCTAATTCTGAATTGATAATTTAATCAGAATCTTCGCTTTAATATTGTTTATAATTCTAATCATTCATTGGCACTAACTTATCAAATATCTTGATCAAATTATGCTATATTCATTGTAAAATTTGGCATATTATCAACTAAATAATTTTTATATTCATTAATCTTTTCATAAAAGTTGGCAAGATAAAATAGTTCTTATATTTTTTATTAGATTTATATTTCAAATTTCCTTAGATTTTTTCTATAAATTATAATTTATTCATTTGTTGTATTGTCTTAAAATCTGATATAACATTAAAGTTTCTAACATACAAAAATTAAATTAGCATCTTGTAAATTAGTAATCTATAAAATGTTTTAAATCCTTAAATTAATTATTTGTTAATAAATTCTAAAGCAAATTATGAAGTAAGCTCTTTTATTCCTCTTTGGCTGCTCTGCTATCTTAAGTATATAGAATTCCAAGAACTAGCATTTACATGTAAAGATCCTTACAATACATTGAAGAAAGCAAGATCTAATTTTGCTCCTCTATTTATTCAATATGATTAAAGCACCTCCTTTATGTTTCATCTATGTAAAAAATAGTCTTAATTCGTTGAAATTATTTAAATGTCCATTCAACATTGAAACAAAACTAGAACTTTCTGGTAAAACTCTCATCTGTTATTTATCAAACTTTCCTTATTTTATGATAAAATCTTTTAGATCAACAAATCTTGCTAATCCATAATTTTAAACTGTCATTCTAGCTAATATATTAGCAAGTCTTTATAGATGTGCTTCTTTTCTTTATGTTCTTAATGGTTCTTCTTAATATCTCTTTGTTAATTCTTAAATTTCCTTTACTTTTCCTTAAATTCTTTCATTATCTAATTTCTTTCTATTTTTCAATCAAATATTTTCTTTATTTTAAATTCACCTTTAAAAGTTTCTTTTTAATTAATTTGTTTTCAGTATTTGATTTTATGATTTTTAAATAGAGTTGAGCATTCTCTTGTCTCTTTCTTTTTGATTTTATAAATTTAAGTCTAGTTTCTATTTATCGATCATTTATCTTTAAAATATGAAAAATTGTTTAAATCAAATAAAGCAACGTAATATATTTATAGTATTCTAGTTTTAATTAAAATGGATTAATCTATAGCATTTTAAAAACAATAACTCTCTAAAGACTCAATACCTCTAAACATAAAATCCACTAGTAAGTATTGATTTTTCAGAAATTTATTCATAAAATTGCAAAGTTTACCTGAAAAGAATAATAATTGCTCATTATTTATGAATTTTAATCAACATTTTGAGATTTAGAGTTTTGAATCAGCGCTAATATATATAGCTCTAAAATAATCAGAAATTATTATGAATTTTCATCAAAGATTCTAGTCCTAATAAAACTATTACATTCAGACCTCTCAGCTAAATAAGAATTGATTTTAGAATTCTATAAAATTAAAATATCAAAGTTTTAAATAAAATAACTTGGTTGTTATTTATTAAATGTATGTTACAAAATGTCCTATATTTATTTCAAGTATGGCACTCATTAATTTAATTTAAATCACTAAATATAAATCATGCCAGTTTTTTTTGAATTTGTATTTCTCATATTTCCTGATCTTTTGTATTTTATCAATAATTCAGTTCTTTCAAGTTTGGGCATTCTCAATAATTTTCTTAATATATTTTTTGTTTTAGTCAGGGATTATGAATTATTTTGGGGAAATTTCTTAGAATTTAAACTCTTTTTTCTTATAGTTTTTCACTACTTATTCCGACTCTTCATTTTCTCTTGCCAATATGTTTTTTACTTCAGGAATTATACTCATTTTTTATAGCGTGGATAAGTTTTATGGAAAATAAATAATTTAAGTTGACCTATATATATCCATATTTTTATAGACTTTTTACTTCCATCTTCGTCAATATTCGTTCTCAGTTTTAATAATAATATTCAATAATTTAACTTAACTCCCTACAATTTTCTCTGTTGTTTCTCATATTACTACCTATTTTTGATTCTTCAATATTACTTTTCATTTTAAGACTTTGAAAATTTTTGGAAAAATAATTTAATTATTTCCATCTCTCACTTCTTTCATTAAATAACTTTAAACTACCTCATTTCATTAGCATTTTACATTTTAGTTATTAAGTTTATTAATTATATAAATACTATTAAGAGTTATTATTGCAATGGTCTTGAAGCTCTGGGTTTCACGCACAATCAAAAGTTGTAATGATTTTTATTTTTTATTATTAAAAATATACATTATTTATCTAATGAAATATATTTAAAGCTTTTGTTTACTGCTCAAGATTTTTTAGATACTTTATTATTTAGATTTAGTTTAAACAAATTCTATCATATCACTAAATAATACTAAATCAATCTGGCAAACTAGTAGTTACATCTGAGAATGAAATGATATGGCGCTAACACCGAAAACCTCGCTATACTTCTTAAAGATATTTTCTTCTTACAGAGCCATTTCACTGTGATCAAGATAAGCCAGTCCGGATTTACGAATGTGACAGAGCTGATTGGTCAACATTCTTGATAGGACTCAAGAAAAATGAATACTAACCAAAGCGTTGTTTAACAAGAAGTAGTTCCTGTCTTTCTCTGGGGCCTATTCATCTCTCTTAACTTGGGAGAACTGTAATAAAAAGAGTAAAATATAATATTTCACACAAATGAATTAAAAAAATGCGACTTATTTACCCAGCTTAAAATTGCATTAGCTCTTCAATCTTTTATATGCATTATTTTATGATTTGAGAAGTTGTTTTAGGCACTATGTCATTTTTAATTTTGTTTTATATACTTGTTAATAAAAAACATCTCAATATCTCCCTCTGATAGATATTATATTTGCTAATTAATAATTAATAATTAGAGTGTCATTATTTTCTGTCAGGAACTAGGTCAACAACTTTTCGCTACATTGGATTTGCGAATTTTATATTATTTTCATATTAAAATATTAATAATAATAGCAAATATTAATCATAATGAACCTTCATGAAGTTGCTCAATCTACAACAAATTTATTAATGTAATTTCATAAAGTATAAATTATAAATGTCCTATCGTCGCCATAATTTCAGGATCTTTTTTTGAAGTGATTTTCTCATTTTTTTATTTTAAATGTGAAGATAAAACCATTTGAATTAATTTAATCATTCTATAAACAATAAATATATATATTTGTTTTTTAATTAATCTGCTAAAATATCTTTGACATATAGAACAATATTAAAAACGCATAGTCATGATTACGTGATTGTTATTTAAGTCATTTCTAAAAAGTATACTCTGAATATTATACGAGACAAGACGAAATTTTAATCGTATAAGTTAAATTTATTTATATATTAAATCAATCAATTGTTGAATAAGTTAGACAATAAAGTTTTCAAATAAAAATTGCATTCCGCTTTTTTTTTCATACTATTTTATTGCTTCATTTTATTTAATATATAAAACTAAAAGATATTAATGTTTTTTGCATTAGGGATACTTCATTCTGCTAATGTATTTAATTTTTTCATAGTCAATTTATAATTAATCGCTTCATTAAATAAATAAAAATTTGCATAAATAATTAGTACTTATTATTAATCGCAAATTTTGAAATAAAATCTGAAAATAACATTATTTACTGTTTTATCTTATTTTATTTAAAAAATATTTTTTATTCAAATATTTTTTTCTTCAGTCAATCTCATAGCGGATGAGACAATATAGCTTTAAATAGATCTAACTGTCTCCCATAACATTTGGTAAAATAAATTAGAAGAAAATATAAAAAAAAAAAAAACTATTAGATGGATAAATATTATGTGAAACTTAGTTGATATTTTCAGGATTCCTATTTATAAAATTTAAATAGCTTTAAGTATTTTGATTAATAGTCTGATTGCAGAAATTTAATCTTTCAGATTGTATTCCATGACCTTTCTAATAAGTATATAATTGACTGATTTATCTAATTTAACATCTATTTTAGACAAATCTTATTAATTCCTTACTTTTGAGCATGATTTAATATTACACATATTAAGATCTATCATTTATCATTTATAATTTTTCAATATAAATTCACAGAGCAGAGAAAACTCATAAATCCTTCTGGATAATTTTCGGATTTTTGAAAACCCAATTTCAAAAATTTTATTTTCCGAAAATTATCCAGAAGGGTTTAGGAGTTTTCTCTGCTCTGTGAATTTATGTTGAAAAATTATAATGATAAATGATAGATCTTAATATGCTCTTCATAAAAATCTTAAATTCGTTGCCTCAAGAATTTATATGAGTGATGCTTGTCCATTTAAGTTTTCACACTTTATTTTCGATTTCAGATTTATTTTTGATTTATCTTTTTATTGTAATTAGCTACTGATTTGACTATAAGAGAAAAAAATGTTCTTTATGAGATAATCTGCTTAAGATTTGATTCGAGTTTTTCATCATCTAATTTGCCAAGCAATAAAAATCAATTTCAATATTTCTAAACATTTTAAAAAATTTTTGACCATATTTTCAATTTATCTCTGTATCCTAAAGGAATTTGTATTGGAATATATGCACCATTCGATAGCATATGGTATGGGCTACACCTTCTATCCTACTCATCTTCCATGAATATAACATTGAAGGAAGATATTAAGGGAAAAGTAAAATATCGATGCCTTGACTTTTGACTTCAATAACTCTTTAACCTAATGTCTATAAATTTTCATATAAATATTCTACTTAGCTTATAGAATTGTTTTTCAAAACATAATTCTAAATTTTCAATATCACTTCACCCAAGAGAGAAAAACCTGAAATCCTCTTTTCGGACCCCCTCATAATCAAAAGGTTGTACTGTGATGGAAAAGGGAGTATATCTTCGTTCAAAGTGATAGATAAGTGATGAGATCTGAATTCTAACTTTGGAATTGTGTCCGGAGTTTGTGTCCGGAATTTGTGTCCATTTTGGAAATGTGTCCATTTGACTAGAGATGATGTTTGTTACAATGTAACAAACATCAAAATTTGGTCGAGTACCTGCAAAGAAATGAAATAATCTCAAGCAGCGATTTTTTTCACGACTTGACTCTAGAAGGAATAATGTAGATCAAAACATAAGCTACATGTTCCATCCTACTCATAATTCATGGAAAAAATCACTCAGAGAGATATTTCTATTTTATTGAATAAAAAAAAATTTATATGATTTCGTGTATTTCAACGGTAAAAATGAGTATGAATTTCCTGATGAAAGACTCAAAGAAGATAAAATGTAGATCTTGATTAAATGCACAAAAAACTTATTTAGACCAAGTCCTCAAGTAATTTGGTTGAAGAGATAAGAAATGAAGAAGTTTGAGGCAGAGAAATGTTTAAAATCGATTTATCTCGATGGGGGAAAATAATTTGTGAAGACCATAAGAATGAAATTTAGTCAATAAATAATTCTCTACATTTTACACTTTAAAAATTTTTTCATAGCTAATTTGTGTAGAGAGATATTAATTTATCAGGAGTTTAAAAATTTAAAAGTTAAATTTAAATTTAAAGGGTCTGCAGTTAAGATATGATAAATCTAATTTGATCTATCGATGAGACAAATTATTGGCTAATATATAAAAAACAAATCAATATCAGTTAAAACGATAATATAAAAATCAAAAAATACTAAAATTCCATATTTAATTTTATTTTAACAACCCATTTTAAATCTATTTTGATAATAGTTGAATAATATAGATATTCTAATATCATGCATAATCTATTGCTGATATTTCTAAGCGCAACTCTATAGAAATAACTATTTTTATTGAATTAAAGTATGGTATAGTTAAATCAAGGCATAGATTTTTAATCATAATATAGATCAAATAGTTACATAACGCTTCTCAATGCTAATACTTTTAGAAATTTAAATTAACAAATAGAAAGAGTTTGTCTATGTTTATTAAAAACGGACCCTTAAAAGATAATAGACTATAGATCTTAACCATATATATGATATAATTCCAAGATGAAAATATAAATCATGAATATTTGAATGTACCAAATATCTTAGTTATTATTAATAAAGATAATTAAAATTTTTAAATTAAATTAAAGAAGATATCTATTACTTTTAATGAAATCTACTCCTTAGCCAGAGAATCATCAATTTAGCTGCTATAATAAAATCATCCAAACATTAATTAAATTGTCTAGTTAATAATTAAACATTCTTCATTTAAGTAAATTTCAAAACAGAATGAATGAGTCTACATAGCAAAACACAAAGGGACATTATAGAAAACAAAGTTGAGAACTATCAAATCGAATTCTTGGCACAATATACTAATAATAAATCAAATTCAATGAAAACGAATAGGGACTTTTATTACTAGAGATAATCACCTTATCACAAAAATACTCATCAGGAAAGGATTTAACACAGTTAATCAAAAATTCTTATAATATCTTGTAAAATCTAAATTATAAGGGCAAAATAACAATAAAGTTTATTAATATGGACTAACTAACTTTTCTATATGCTAAAACTTATTTAAATTCAATAACAAGTTCGTAAAACCCAAATGACTGCATGAAAACTGAAAAAAATTATTAATATCTAGGTCAATTACAAAAATCCAATCCTCTCCTCAACCTTAAGAAGAGGCAAGCATATATCTTTCACAGCTTTGTATGACAAATAATTACCTACTCCATATTAAAATAGGAACAATAACCTAATCATATAATATTTTAAATAAAGAAGATGCCTCATGGGGGCAATCATATGAAAAACAAGAAAATTACAAACCTACTTATATTCCAATTCCTACTAATATTATTCTAGTCAACAAGCATTATTATGATTAATCTAAATAATCTCAACAATAGGAAATACTCATGTGTTATAATCTGGATTAGCACAATTAGAATCAATCTCGTAAATGACATAAAATTGTTCTTTGAAGCAATAACAGCTATATACTATAAAATTGATAAACCCAAATTAATAAAAAAATCTAGTTCAGTAATAATGAATTTGGAGAATACATTAAAAAAACAACAAACTAAGCTGTTGAAAAATTTAAATTCCTTTAAGATTTGAAAAGACTCTTTAAAATTTACATTTTTAAAAATGTCACAGCCAACAAGCTCCCCTTCATATTTATATCTTCATACTGTCAAACTCAGAGTTGAAATTTATGTTAGACCCCTTCAGAAGCATGCAAATTTCTCAAAAGATAAGGATACTCAGTTCAAATAATCTAAAACAAGAGATGAGCAATAGAGTAAACCGAAGAAATCAAAACAAAAAAGAGAAGAGGGAGGAAAAAACAAGACTTAGTAACCGATGAGAAAATCTTTTCATAAGGAAAAGGACTTGACCCTTACATATTACCATATATATTATTTAGGGGGTCCCAAAAGACCTCAATATGGATATGTATTATTAATATTAAACATCCTATTGAATTGAGAAATAATCAGGCTTTATACTAGGATCTCAAAAAAATAAGTCTGATTAAAAAGACTTCATTTAAGTTAGGTGTACATAGTTAGATTTAATGAGTTTGATAATGGTATTTCAATAAAAAGATACACCATTAGGATGAAAGTAGTGGTAGCTATCACAATTAGTTTGCTAATATTTTAGCTTTATAGAGGTTCAAATATTTATGACAATATATGCTTGTCATCAACAATTAATGATAGTATGATCTTATTAGCAAAAAAATAATGATTAAAACAACTCTACCCATTTGAGCAGGAGAACACATCAAATCCAAGAGGATCATTTTATAGATGAGAACTTAATAGATCTTTAATATAAAATATAGATAGTTATTAAACTGAATATAGAGGCAGTTGTATGGGGGGTGATCAATCCAGGTAACAAGGCCTTTAATATTATTTAAAAAAAATTAATAAATTACCCCATTTAAATTATCAAAGGCTTTTGTTATTTAAAATGAATTTAAGTTTTAATGATTTCTTGTTGTTAAAAAACCATTTAAATTTAAATTCTAAGATAATATTAGTCTATTGAGAATGCTATGAATCTATAGAAAAATTATTTTATAATTTTAGTTATCAATTTGATATTGATTTATTATTAGGCTGTCCTCTACATCTTCTATTATATGTTTCTGCTTCTTGATTTTTTTACTAATCAAATATTTATTTTTTCTCTTTAACCAACAACTTTAAAATCTATTTTTGATTTCATTCATTTTATCACTTGATTTACTCTATGATAAAATTATCTTGCTGCAATACTAATGAGATAGAACATTTTTTTATTTCATTCATAATATTTTGCAAAGTTTTTATAAAAGGTATAGTAAGAAAGGTTATACTGAGGTTATTAAGATATTTATATGTTAGAAAAAATCTGAAATGAGGAATTAATTTCAATTGTTAAAAATTTAAGAATAAGAAA
Organism: Oxytricha trifallax; assembly: GCA_000711775.1. Taxonomy (NCBI): domain Eukaryota; phylum Ciliophora; class Spirotrichea; order Sporadotrichida; family Oxytrichidae; genus Oxytricha; species Oxytricha trifallax. Next base: position 10,143 of record ARYC01014080.1, read on the forward strand.
AAGTAATTCGTACTTGAATCTAATAGTTAATAATCAATTTTATTCATTAGGAATTTGTTTTGAAATTTTAGATTTATTTTTATTCTTAATAAAAACATTATTGTAATAAAAAGTATCTTTATCAACAAATTAATAGACTATATACTATTTTCCCAGCAGTAAATGATTTTAATATAAAATTTAAAGCTCTTTAAGCTATATTTTAACCTTTCTTGTTTTATTTATTATCTAAATATAAAATGGTTCAAGACTTTACTCATAGAAAGTAGTGTCTTTAATAAAAGCTAACAGCTTAAGAAAGCGTTATATTTATAAAGACCAGATTAAAATTAAATGATCTAATTTTTGAATCTTTTTATGTAATTTAACTCAGTCTGATATTTATTATTCATTAACACCCGTATTTTTTTAGATTCTTCCCTTTTTATAAAAATAGTTAAAATAGTGCCATTAAATCAATTTATTCATTAGTTATTTTATAGATAAAAATATACTTATCGGATCTTTAGATAAATTTTTCATTTTTAAAATATATTTCTAAACAAAATTTTTTTAGAGAAATATTAATTTTTATTACGATATACAATTTTATAGGTAATTTTACCATAAATTTTAAATTTCCAATATAAGCTAAAAGCTCTTTTAATATGATATTTAGGAACTAGACTAGAATAGAGAATATACCAATATAATAATATTTTATTTATAAAATTAGATATAAATTTAATATTAATTATAAAGGATTATAGGAAATTATAAAGTTTAGATACAAATAAATATGTAATGATTTATTTTCCTCATCTTTTTCTATCATCTTTATCTAATGAGTCATAAGAGATAGCATAGAAAAATTTGCAAGAAGCATATCTAGTATTTTAAACAAAAATGGGCTCATTATCAAAGATTTAAAAACTTTTTGAAGATTTTACTAAATTCAAATTCATTTGCAAAACCTTTTTACTCAACAATACTGCTAATAAATGGCGATAATCACAAATAAGCTATTTTTTGCACGATCTAGACAAATTTTCTTTAATAACGGAAGCTATGGATATTTTGAGTGACTCAAAGTGTGATCCGAGGGCTAATAGAATTTGTTGAAGAAATGGAAACCCCCTTCTGTTGTTATCCCCAGCCAAATGCTATTTATCACAGGTTTTATAGAGAAATCGAAGTCAAAATTGAAACATACCCAGTGGTTCAAAAGTTTGCTTTGACTAAAGAAGGTAGCAAGAAATTGCTTCAACTATTCAATTTGAGTATCTGATCATTCGTTCTTTATGAGTGAATGAGGTGAAAAAATACGAAGATGAGCAGCAACAGGAATAGAATAGCGGAGGAGACTATAAAGTCGATGAAGAAATTGATAATAGTGGTTATGGTAAGAATAATGAAAGAAATAAAAAAAGAGACCAGCATTGTCTACAAAATGATTAATTAATAAATTTAGGAAGATTTTAAGTTTTGCAGTAAATTTTTGAATTAATTGCATTTTGGCATAAAGTTGTTAAAACCAGCTTATATTTGGCTTGAAATTTTGGCGTTTATCCATACGATTCTGATAACTTTAAAAATTATTGGATCAATAAGCATGTGATTTATTTGAACCCTCAATTAGTATCTCAATAATTCTTCTAGAAAGTTTATGTCAGAATTAAAAAATTTCTCTATTTTAAGAATGAAAAATTTACCCAATTTGATTTGCATCATTAGGTTAAATTTCATGTTTATATTCCGTGTTAAACTGCTATAAAACGAATAAGAAAATGAATGATATTTAAATATGTTATTATTGAGAAAATAGTTTAGATTTAATGGCTGTAAAAGTATAAGAGAAATATGTTGGCTATGAAACTATTAGTCAAAATCAAAACCCCAAAACCCCTTAGTGAGGTTTATAAGTGCTTTGATTTGTAGGGTTTAGTTGGGGTCTTATTGGGGTTAGTAGAGAAAACGCAGGTTTTTTATGAATTTAATTAATATTCAATGAGTATTACTGTACTTGATTCAAACAAATTTTATCTGCTTATCTTTGTGATACCTCTTGAATTTAGCAGTCTGTAGTTGTTCTAGTATATCATCCAATGATTATCGTGGATATGCTGGAGCTTTTACGATGACCATCTCAACTATCTTCTTAATTTCATTGCATATTTCATCTTGCTTAATATGTTTAGCAGCCAAACTTATTGATTATTTCTCATGTTTTGTTCCAAAGTATGACATACTTTCCATATCGCACTCTAAGATAATTGCAGCCACCGCCCAAACATCCCATTATACAGAGCCATTTGTCCATTTCTCTCTTATAAGGAAGTATCCTGGAGTGCCTAAAACCTTAGCTAAAGTCACTATCTCTTGTTTTATTGCTCTGTTGAAATCAATGACTACTACTTCTAAAGGGGAGAGATTTAGCATTACATTTTCTGGCTTCAAATCTCTATGAACATACCCTAGATCATGGAGCTCTTTCACACCCTTAGTCATTTCTGTGAGTATCTCATTAAAATCATCAGGAAATCTATTATGGTAGAGAAACTCTCTTAGAGTCATTTCAAACTTCTTGAGTCTCAAAGCAATAAAACCATGACCAAGTATATCTCTGTCGAGCTTAGCTAAGTTCTTGCATTATCTTTTCTAAGCCTCTCTCAGTACTATGTATTCATTTGCAAACTCATTTAATATTGCTCGTTCTTAATGAGATACTTGAATGGATATACCTTGTAAGCGAATTCATCAACAACTATAAGTTTTAC
>ARYC01014084.1:0-13227 GCA_000711775.1 Oxytricha trifallax
GCTTGGCTACAAAAGCCTTGAATTGGCGTCCCTTGGAATACAGTCTAAGGATAGATGAGCTTAATACTGAAAAAAATTTATGCTTACATTTAATAAGGATTTTTCATGATTTGTCTTAAATTGCTGATAAACTTTAAGAATGTGTTAAGTTAAAATTATCGTGCTTTGAATATCTAGAAATCATCTAAATTTGAAGTTTAGGAAGGAAATCATGGCTCGTAACAAAAATCCTTTAGAGATAAAGATTTGCAAAATGACATAGAAAAAGAACCTTTATAGAAACTATTAGATCTAACAAATAAGTTTATGAGAAACAAACTAAAGTCCCATTAATAGTGTGCTTTTAAAATGTGTTTATTCCTGCCTTTTTCGTTCTTTGAATTTCCAAATATCTTCAAGCTTGCAAGAATTGAGATTAAATTTGATTAAATTCGAAGTATTTTAAATAAATATCCCGAATTTGAGTTATTCCATATCTTTTTATTTATTTAGTTGCTTGACAAGGATAGAATTTAATGCTTTTTGCGATGCTTTGTCATGTCATAAAACTTTTTACTTTGACAATTCCAGCATAAGGTTTCATAACAAAAATAAACTTCAAGTTGCGATAGACATTAGTGTAAATTTCTAGCTTTGCGATTGTAGAAATCATCAAATGACCTTAAAATTTATTGAGTAAAATTGAAATTTTTTTGTTAAATTTTGTTAAAATGGCAGATTTGAATATATTTTTTAGTGAGAAATTAAAATTTGCTTTGATCTCTCGTCAAAGTCAAACTTCTATGTTTTGATTAATTCTGTTAAGAACTAAATAAAATAAAATATGTTTTAGTGCTCTGAATCACCTAAACTTGCTGCTTAGAAGGAAATTATGGGTCTCGTAACGATTTAAAAATGAAAATGGCATTCTTAAATCATTTACAGACATTTTTACATCGAACAATCATAAAAAATATATATATATTTGTTTATTATAGCTTCGCAGAGAAGTAACCCTTTGAGAGTTTCATCGAAGTCATAATATTCAATTCAAATAGCATACTTTTTCAAAAGTCAAAAACATTGTTATGTTAATTTTATGAGAAGTAGTCCACCGCGACCTCTGACAAATGTACACAATATAGCAATCGTTAATATAATCTGTTGAATTGAGATTTATTTTTATTATTGTTCTTAAAATGTCGATTCCGAATGCAATTCACGATTATTGAAACTCGATTTAGCTTACGAATGATTTGAACATTTTGTGGTCACTCGATAAGCGTCACTACACAGATCTATGTTTTGAATGCTTGGCTACAAAAGCCGTGAATTGGCGTCACCTAGATATCAGTCTAAGGATAGATGAGCTCAATACTGACAAATTTAATGCTTACATTTCATAAGGATTTTTAATGATTTGTCATATATTGCTGATTAGCTTTTAGAATGTGTTTCCTTAAAATTATCGTGCTTTAAAAATCTAGAAATCATCTAAATTTTAAGCTTTGAATGAAATCATGGCTCGTAACAAAAATCCTTTAGAGATAAAGATTTGCAAAATGACATAGAAAAAGAACCTTTATAGAAACTATTAGATCTAACAAATAAGTTTATGAGAAACAAACTAAAGTCCCATTAATAGTGTGCTTTTAAAATGTGTTTATTCCTGCCTTTTTCGTTCTTTGAATTTCCAAATATCTTCAAGCTTGCAAGAATTGAGATTAAATTTGATTAAATTCGAAGTATTTTAAATAAATATCCCGAATTTGAGTTATTCCATATCTTTTTATTTATTTAGTTGCTTGACAAGGATAGAATTTAATGCTTTTTGCGATGCTCTGTCATGTCATAAAACTTTTTACTTTGACAATTCCAGCATAAGGTTTCAAAACAAAAAATAAACTTCAAGTTGCGATAGGCATTAGTGTAAATTTCTAGCTTTGCGATTGTAGAAATCATCAAATGACCTTAAAATTTATTGAGTAAAATTGAAATTTTTATGTTAAATTTTGAAAAAATGGCAAGATTTGAAAATATTTTTAAATAAGAAATTAAAATTTGCTTTTATCTCTCGTCAAAGTCAAAAACTTCTATGTTTTGATTAATTCTGTAAGAACTAAATAAAAAATAAAATATGTTTTAGTGCTCTGAATCATCTAAACTTGCTGCTTAGAAGGAAATTATGGGTCTCGTAACGATTTATAAATGAAAATGACATTCTTAAATCATTTACAGACATTTTTACATCGAACAATCCTAAATATATATATATATTTGTTTATTATAGCTTCGCAGAGAAGTAACCCTTTGAGAGTTTCATCGAAGTCATAATATTCAATTAAAATAGCAAACTTTTTAAAAGTAAAAAACATTGTTATGTTAATTTTATGAGAGGTAGTCCACCGCGACCTCTGACAAATGTACACAATATAGCCATCGTTAATATAATCTGGTGAATTGAGATTTATTTTTATTATTGTTCTTAAAATGTCGATTCCGAATGCAATTCACGATTATTGAAACTCGATTAAGCTTACGAATGATTTGAACATTTAGTGGTCACTCGATAAGCGTCAAACTACACAGATCTCTGTATTGAATGCTTGGCTACAAAATCCGTGAATTGGCGTCACCCGGAATTCAGTCTAAGGATAGATGAGCTCAATACTGACAAATTTAATGCTTACATTTCATAAGGATTTTTAATGATTTGTCATATATTGCTGATTAGCTTTTAGAATGTGTTTCCTTAAAATTATCGTGCTTTAAAAATCTAGAAATCATCTAAATTTTAAGCTTTGAATGAAATCATGGCTCGTAACAAAAATCCTTTAGAGATAAAGATTTGCAAAATGACATAGAAAAAGAACCTTTATAGAAACTATTAGATCTAACAAATAAGTTTATGAGAAACAAACTAAAGTCCCATTAATAGTGTGCTTTTAAAATGTGTTTATTCCTGCCTTTTTCGTTCTTTGAATTTCCAAATATCTTCAAGCTTGCAAGAATTGAGATTAAATTTGATTAAATTCGAAGTATTTTAAATAAATATCCCGAATTTGAGTTATTCCATATCTTTTTATTTATTTAGTTGCTTGACAAGGATAGAATTTAATGCTTTTTGCGATGCTCTGTCATGTCATAAAACTTTTTACTTTGACAATTCCAGCATAAGGTTTCAAAACAAAAAATAAACTTCAAGTTGCGATAGGCATTAGTGTAAATTTCTAGCTTTGCGATTGTAGAAATCATCAAATGACCTTAAAATTTATTGAGTAAAATTGAAATTTTTATGTTAAATTTTGAAAAATGGCAGATTTGAAAATATTTTTAAATAAGAAATTAAAATTTGCTTTTATCTCTCGTCAAAGTCAAAAACTTCTATGTTTTGATTAATTCTGTAAGAACTAAATAAAAAATAAAATATGTTTTAGTGCTCTGAATCATCTAAACTTGCTGCTTAGAAGGAAATTATGGGTCTCGTAACGATTTATAAATGAAAATGACATTCTTAAATCATTTACAGACATTTTTACATCGAACAATCCTAAATATATATATATATTTGTTTATTATAGCTTCGCAGAGAAGTAACCCTTTGAGAGTTTCATCGAAGTCATAATATTCAATTAAAATAGCAAACTTTTTAAAAGTAAAAAACATTGTTATGTTAATTTTATGAGAGGTAGTCCACCGCGACCTCTGACAAATGTACACAATATAGCCATCGTTAATATAATCTGGTGAATTGAGATTTATTTTTATTATTGTTCTTAAAATGTCGATTCCGAATGCAATTCACGATTATTGAAACTCGATTAAGCTTACGAATGATTTGAACATTTAGTGGTCACTCGATAAGCGTCAAACTACACAGATCTCTGTATTGAATGCTTGGCTACAAAATCCGTGAATTGGCGTCACCCGGAATTCAGTCTAAGGATAGATGAGCTCAATACTGACAAATTTTATGCTTACATTTAATAAGGATTTTATATTATTTGTCTTATATTGCTGATAAGCTTTAAGAATGTGTTAACTTGAAATTATCGTGCTTTAAAAATATCTAGAAATCATCTAAATTTGAAGCTTAGAAGGAAATTATGGCTCGTTACAATTTAGAATTGCAAAATGACATAGAAAAAGAACCTTTATAGAAACTATTAGATCTAACAAATAAGTTTATGAGAAACAAACTAAAGTCCCATTAATAGTGTGCTTTAAAAATGAGTTTATTCCTGGCTTTTTCGTTCTTTGAATTTCCAAATATCTTCAAGCTTGCAAGAATTGAGATTAAATTTGATTAAATTTGAAGTATTTTAAATAAATTTCCCGATTTTGAGTTATTCCATATCTTTTTATTTATTTAGTTGCTTGACAAGGATAGAATTTAATGCTTTTTGCGATGCTTTGTCATGTCATAAAACTTTTACTTTGACAATTCCAGCATAAGGTTTCATAACAAAAATAAACTTCAAGTTGTGATAGACATTAGTGTAAATTTCTAGCTTTGCGATTGTAGAAATCATCAAATGACCTTAAAACTTATTGAGTAAAATTGAAATTTATGTTAAATTATGAAAAAATGGCAGATTTGAAAATATTTTTAAATAAGAAATTAAAATTTGCTTTTATCTCTCGTCAAAGTCAAAAACTTCTATGTTTTGATTAATTCTGTAAGAACTAAATAAAAAATAAAATATGTTTTAGTGCTCTGAATCATCTAAACTTGCTGCTTAGAAGGAAATTATGGGTCTCGTAACGATTTATAAATGAAAATGACATTCTTAAATCATTTACAGACATTTTTACATCGAACAATCCTAAATATATATATATATTTGTTTATTATAGCTTCGCAGAGAAGTAACCCTTTGAGAGTTTCATCGAAGTCATAATATTCAATTAAAATAGCAAACTTTTTAAAAGTAAAAAACATTGTTATGTTAATTTTATGAGAGGTAGTCCACCGCGACCTCTGACAAATGTACACAATATAGCCATCGTTAATATAATCTGGTGAATTGAGATTTATTTTATTTTTGTTTTCAACAATGTCAATTCCGAATGCAAGTCACGCATTATTAAAACTCGATTTTGTTTAAGAACGATTTTAACATGGTCAATCGATATGAGTGAAACTACACACAGATCTATGTTTTTAATGCTTGGCTACAAAAGCCGTGAATTGGCGTCACCCGGAATTCAGTCTAGGATAAATGAGCTCATTACTGACAATTTTATGCTTATATTTAATAAAAATTTATAATGATTTGTCTTATTTTGCTGATAAGCTTTAAGAATGTGTTAACTTAAAATTATCGTGCTTTGAAAATATCTAAAATCATATAAATTTGAAGCTTAGAAAGAAATTATGGCTTGTTAAGCATGAAGAGTTGCAAAATGACATAGAAAAAGAACCTTTATAGAAACTATTAGATCTAACAAATAAGTTTATGAGAAACAAACTAAAGTCCCATTAATAGTGTGCTTTTAAAATGTGTTTATTCCTGCCTTTTTCGTTCTTTGAATTTCCAAATATCTTCAAGCTTGCAAGAATTGAGATTAAATTTGATTAAATTCGAAGTATTTTAAATAAATATCCCGAATTTGAGTTATTCCATATCTTTTTATTTATTTAGTTGCTTGACAAGGATAGAATTTAATGCTTTTTGCGATGCTTTGTCATGGTCATAAAACTTTTTACTTTGACAATTCCAGCATAAGGTTTCATAACAAAAATAAACTTCAAGTTGCGATAGACATTAGTGTAAATTTCTAGCTTTGCGATTGTAGAAATCATCAAATGACCTTAAAATTTATTGAGTAAAATTGAAATTTTTTTGTTAAATTTTGTTAAAATGGCAGATTTGAAAATATTTTTAAATAAGAAATTAAAATTTGCTTTTATCTCTCGTCAAAGTCAAAAACTTCTATGTTTTGATTAATTCTGTAAGAACTAAATAAAAAATAAAATATGTTTTAGTGCTCTGAATCATCTAAACTTGCTGCTTAGAAGGAAATTATGGGTCTCGTAACGATTTATAAATGAAAATGACATTCTTAAATCATTTACAGACATTTTTACATCGAACAATCCTAAATATATATATATATTTGTTTATTATAGCTTCGCAGAGAAGTAACCCTTTGAGAGTTTCATCGAAGTCATAATATTCAATTAAAATAGCAAACTTTTTAAAAGTAAAAAACATTGTTATGTTAATTTTATGAGAGGTAGTCCACCGCGACCTCTGACAAATGTACACAATATAGCCATCGTTAATATAATCTGGTGAATTGAGATTTATTTTTATTATTGTTCTTAAAATGTCGATTCCGAATGCAATTCACGATTATTGAAACTCGATTAAGCTTACGAATGATTTGAACATTTAGTGGTCACTCGATAAGCGTCAAACTACACAGATCTCTGTATTGAATGCTTGGCTACAAAATCCGTGAATTGGCGTCACCCGGAATTCAGTCTAAGGATAGATGAGCTCAATACTGACAAATTTTATGCATACGTTTCATAAGAATGTTTAATGATTTTTCTTATATTGTTAATAAACTTTAAGAAAGTGTTTATTTAAAAGTGTCGTACCTTGGATCACCTAAATTTGAAGCTAAGAAGGAAATCATAGCTCGAAACAATATTGATTTGGAAAATGACATACAAATCCTTCATAGAAACTTTTAAATCTAACAATATGTTTATGAGAAACAAACAAAAGTCCCATTAATAATGTGCTTTAAAAATGAGTTTATTCCTGGCATTTTCGTTCTTTGAATTTCCAAATATCTTCAAGCTTGCAAGAATTGAGATCAAATTTGCTTAAATTCGAAGTATTTTAAATAAATATCCCGATTTTGAGTTATTCCATATCTTTTTATTTATTTAGTTGCTTGACAAGGATAGAATTTAATGCTTTTTGCGATGCCTTTGTCATGTCATAAAACTTTTTACTTTGACAATTCCAGCATAAGGTTTCATAACAAAAATAAACTTCAAGTTGCGATAGACATTAGTGTAAATTTCTAGCTTTGCGATTGTAGAAATCATCAAATGACCTTAAAATTTATTGAGTAAAATTGAAATTTTTATGTTAAATTATGAAAAAATGGCAGATTTGAAAATATTTTTAAATAAGAAATTAAAATTTGCTTTTATCTCTCGTCAAAGTCAAAAACTTCTATGTTTTGATTAATTCTGTAAGAACTAAATAAAAAATAAAATATGTTTTAGTGCTCTGAATCATCTAAACTTGCTGCTTAGAAGGAAATTATGGGTCTCGTAACGATTTATAAATGAAAATGACATTCTTAAATCATTTACAGACATTTTTACATCGAACAATCCTAAATATATATATATATTTGTTTATTATAGCTTCGCAGAGAAGTAACCCTTTGAGAGTTTCATCGAAGTCATAATATTCAATTAAAATAGCAAACTTTTTAAAAGTAAAAAACATTGTTATGTTAATTTTATGAGAGGTAGTCCACCGCGACCTCTGACAAATGTACACAATATAGCCATCGTTAATATAATCTGGTGAATTGAGATTTATTTTTATTATTGTTCTTAAAATGTCGATTCCGAATGCAATTCACGATTATTGAAACTCGATTAAGCTTACGAATGATTTGAACATTTAGTGGTCACTCGATAAGCGTCAAACTACACAGATCTCTGTATTGAATGCTTGGCTACAAAATCCGTGAATTGGCGTCACCCGGAATTCAGTCTAAGGATAGATGAGCTCAATACTGACAAATTTTATGCTTTCATTTTATAAGCATTTTTAATGATTTGTCTTATATCGCTGATAAGCTTCAAGAATGTGTTAGCTTATAATTATCGTGCTTTGAATATCTAGTAGTCATCCTTATTTGAAGCTTAGAAGGGAACTCATAGCTTTGTAACAATGAAGATTTTGCAAAAATGACATAGAAAAAGAACCTTTATAGAAACTATTAGATCTAACAAATAAGTTTATGAGAAACAAACTAAAGTCCCATTAATAGTGTGCTTTTAAAATGTGTTTATTCCTGCCTTTTTCGTTCTTTGAATTTCCAAATATCTTCAAGCTTGCAAGAATTGAGATTAAATTTGATTAAATTCGAAGTATTTTAAATAAATATCCCGAATTTGAGTTATTCCATATCTTTTTATTTATTTAGTTGCTTGACAAGGATAGAATTTAATGCTTTTTGCGATGCTCTGTCATGTCATAAAACTTTTTACTTTGACAATTCCAGCATAAGGTTTCAAAACAAAAAATAAACTTCAAGTTGCGATAGGCATTAGTGTAAATTTCTAGCTTTGCGATTGTAGAAATCATCAAATGACCTTAAAATTTATTGAGTAAAATTGAAATTTTTATGTTAAATTTTGAAAAAATGGCAGATTTGAAAATATTTTTAAATAAGAAATTAAAATTTGCTTTTATCTCTCGTCAAAGTCAAAAACTTCTATGTTTTGATTAATTCTGTAAGAACTAAATAAAAAATAAAATATGTTTTAGTGCTCTGAATCATCTAAACTTGCTGCTTAGAAGGAAATTATGGGTCTCGTAACGATTTATAAATGAAAATGACATTCTTAAATCATTTACAGACATTTTTACATCGAACAATCCTAAATATATATATATATTTGTTTATTATAGCTTCGCAGAGAAGTAACCCTTTGAGAGTTTCATCGAAGTCATAATATTCAATTAAAATAGCATACTTTTTTAAAAGTCAGAAACATCGTTATTCTAATTTTATGAGAGGTAGTCCACCACGACCTCTGACAAATGTACAAAATATAGTCATAATATAATCTGGTGAATTGAGATTTCTTTTTATTATTTTTTTTAAAAATGTCGATTCCGAATGCCAGTCACGATTATTGAAACTCGATATAGTTTACAACGATTTGAACATCTTTTAGTCTCTCGATAAACGTGAAACTTCAAAGTTCTATGTTTTTAATGCTTGGCTACAAAAGCCTTGAATTGGCGTCCCTTGGAATACAGTCTAAGGATAGATGAGCTTAATACTGAAAAAAATTTATGCTTACATTTAATAAGGATTTTTCATGATTTGTCTTAAATTGCTGATAAACTTTAAGAATGTGTTAAGTTAAAATTATCGTGCTTTGAATATCTAGAAATCATCTAAATTTGAAGTTTAGGAAGAAAGCAGAGCTCGTAACAATGAGATTTGCAAAATGACATAGAAAAAGAACCTTTATAGAAACTATTAGATCTAACAAATAAGTTTATGAGAAACAAACTAAAGTCCCATTAATAGTGTGCTTTTAAAATGTGTTTATTCCTGCCTTTTTCGTTCTTTGAATTTCCAAATATCTTCAAGCTTGCAAGAATTGAGATTAAATTTGATTAAATTCGAAGTATTTTAAATAAATATCCCGAATTTGAGTTATTCCATATCTTTTTATTTATTTAGTTGCTTGACAAGGATAGAATTTAATGCTTTTTGCGATGCTTTCTCATATCATAAAACTTTTTACTTTGACAATTCCAGCATAAGGTTTCATAACAAAAAATAAACTTCAAGTTGCGATAGACATTACTGTAAATTTCTAGCTTTGCGATTGTAGAAATCATCAAATGACCTTAAAATTTATTGAGTAAAATTGAAATTTTATGTTAAATTTTGAAAAAATGGCAGATTTGAATTTATTTTTACAAATGAAAATTTGCTTTGATCTCTCGTCAAAGTCAAACTTCTATGTTTTGATTAATTCTGTAGAACTAAATAAAATAAAATATGTTTTAGTGCTCTGAATCACCTAAACTTGCTGCTTAGAAGGAAATTATGGGTCTCGTAACGATTTAAAAATGAAAATGGCAATCTTAAATCATTTACAGACATTTTTACATCGAACAATCATAAATATATATATTTGTTTATTATAGCTTCGCAGAGAAGTAACCCTTTGAGAGTTTCATCGAAGTCATAATATTCAATTCAAATACCATACTTTTTTAAAAGTCAGAAACATCGTTATTCTAATTTTATGAGAGGTAGTCCACCACGACCTCTGACAAATGTACAAAATATAGTCATAATATAATCTGGTGAATTGAGGTTTCTTTTTATTATTTTTTTTAAAAATGTCGATTCCGAATGCCAGTCACGATTATTGAAACTCGATATAGTTTACAACGATTTGAACATCTTTTAGTCTCTCGATAAACGTGAAACTTCAAAGTTCTATGTTTTTAATGCTTGGCTACAAAAGCCTTGAATTGGCGTCCCTTGGAATACAGTCTAAGGATAGATGAGCTTAATACTGAAAAAAATTTATGCTTACATTTAATAAGGATTTTTCATGATTTGTCTTAAATTGCTGATAAACTTTAAGAATGTGTTAAGTTAAAATTATCGTGCTTTGAATATCTAGAAATCATCTAAATTTGAAGTTTAGGAAGAAATCATAGCTTTGTAACAATGAGATTTGCAAAATGACATAGAAAAAGAACCTTTATAGAAACTATTAGATCTAACAAATAAGTTTATGAGAAACAAACTAAAGTCCCATTAATAATGTGCTTTAAAAATGAGTTTATTCCTGCCTTTTTCGTTCTTTGAATTTCCAAATATCTTCAAGCTTGCAAGAATTGAGATTAAATTTGATTAAATTCGAAGTATTTTAAATAAATATCCCGAATTTGAGTTATTCCATATCTTTTTATTTATTTAGTTGCTTGACAAGGATAGAATTTAATGCTTTTTGCGATGCTCTGTCATGTCATAAAACTTTTTACTTTGACAATTCCAGCATAAGGTTTCAAAACAAAAATAAACTTCAAGTTGCGATAGACATTAGTGTAAATTTCTAGCTTTGCGATTGTAGAAATCATCAAATGACCTTAAAATTTATTGAGTAAAATTGAAATTTTTATGTTAAATTATGAAAAATGGCAGATTTGAAAATATTTTTAAATAAGAAATTAAAATTTGCTTTTATCTCTCGTCAAAGTCAAAAACTTCTATGTTTTGATTAATTCTGTAAGAACTAAATAAAAAATAAAATATGTTTTAGTGCTCTGAATCATCTAAACTTGCTGCTTAGAAGGAAATTATGGGTCTCGTAACGATTTATAAATGAAAATGACATTCTTAAATCATTTACAGACATTTTTACATCGAACAATCCTAAATATATATATATATTTGTTTATTATAGCTTCGCAGAGAAGTAACCCTTTGAGAGTTTCATCGAAGTCATAATATTCAATTAAAATAGCAAACTTTTTAAAAGTAAAAAACATTGTTATGTTAATTTTATGAGAGGTAGTCCACCGCGACCTCTGACAAATGTACACAATATAGCCATCGTTAATATAATCTGGTGAATTGAGATTTATTTTTATTATTGTTCTTAAAATGTCGATTCCGAATGCAATTCACGATTATTGAAACTCGATTAAGCTTACGAATGATTTGAACATTTAGTGGTCACTCGATAAGCGTCAAACTACACAGATCTCTGTATTGAATGCTTGGCTACAAAATCCGTGAATTGGCGTCACCCGGAATTCAGTCTAAGGATAGATGAGCTCAATACTGACAAATTTAATGCTTACATTTCATAAGGATTTTTAATGATTTGTCATATATTGCTGATTAGCTTTTAGAATGTGTTTCCTTAAAATTATCGTGCTTTAAAAATCTAGAAATCATCTAAATTTTAAGCTTTGAATGAAATCATGGCTCGTAACAAAAATCCTTTAGAGATAAAGATTTGCAAAATGACATAGAAAAAGAACCTTTATAGAAACTATTAGATCTAACAAATAAGTTTATGAGAAACAAACTAAAGTCCCATTAATAGTGTGCTTTTAAAATGTGTTTATTCCTGCCTTTTTCGTTCTTTGAATTTCCAAATATCTTCAAGCTTGCAAGAATTGAGATTAAATTTGATTAAATTCGAAGTATTTTAAATAAATATCCCGAATTTGAGTTATTCCATATCTTTTTATTTATTTAGTTGCTTGACAAGGATAGAATTTAATGCTTTTTGCGATGCTTTGTCATGTCATAAAAACTTTTTACTTTGACAATTCCAGCATAAGGTTTCATAACAAAAATAAACTTCAAGTTGTGATAGACATTAGTGTAAATTTCTAGCTTTGCGATTGTAGAAATCATCAAATGACCTTAAAACTTATTGAGTAAAATTGAAATTTTTATGTTAAATTATGAAAAAATGGCAGATTTGAATATATTTTTTAGTGAGAAATTAAAATTTGCTTTGATCTCTCGTCAAAGTCAAACTTCTATGTTTTGATTAATTCTGTAAGAACTAAATAAAATAAAATATGTTTTAGTGCTCTGAATCATCTAAACTTGCTGCTTAGAAGGAAATTATGGGTCTCGTAACGATTTATAAATGAAAATGGCAATCTTAAATCATTTACAGACATTTTTACATCGAACAATCATAAAAAATATATATATATTTGTTTATTATAGCTTCGCAGAGAAGTAACCCTTTGAGAGTTTCATCGAAGTCATAATATTCAATTCAAATAGCATACTTTTTTAAAAGTCAGAAACATCGTTATTCTAATTTTATGAGAGGTAGTCCACCACGACCTCTGACAAATGTACAAAATATAGTCATAATATAATCTGGTGAATTGAGGTTTCTTTTTATTATTTTTTTTAAAAATGTCGATTCCGAATGCCAGTCACGATTATTGAAACTCGATATAGTTTACAACGATTTGAACATCTTTTAGTCTCTCGATAAACGTGAAACTTCAAAGTTCTATGTTTTTAATGCTTGGCTACAAAAGCCTTGAATTGGCGTCCCTTGGAATACAGTCTAAGGATAGATGAGCTTAATACTGAAAAAAATTTATGCTTACATTTAATAAGGATTTTTCATGATTTGTCTTAAATTGCTGATAAACTTTAAGAATGTGTTAAGTTAAAATTATCGTGCTTTGAATATCTAGAAATCATCTAAATTTGAAGTTTAGGAAGAAATCATAGCTCGTATACAATGAAGATTTGCAAAATGACATAGAAAAAGAACCTTTATAGAAACTATTAGATCTAACAAATAAGTTTATGAGAAACAAACTAAAGTCCCATTAATAGTGTGCTTTTAAAATGTGTTTATTCCTGCCTTTTTCGTTCTTTGAATTTCCAAATATCTTCAAGCTTGCAACAATTGAGATTAAATTTTATTAAATTCGAAGTATTTTAAATAAA
>ARYC01014087.1:0-14380 GCA_000711775.1 Oxytricha trifallax
AATTCTGCAACTTGCATAATATACTTCAAATAAAGCAGAAAACTTTATTAATATCTTCAGGTTTTTAAACCAAAAGAATAGTAATGACCTTTTAAAATAAGAAATTAATCTAATTTATTAGAGTTTTAATAAGTTTTATAATAAATTACCAGTTATTTTCAGCTAAATTAATTAATTTTTCTGATAATTAATTAACTTTATATTTTAACAAATTAAACATAATTTTAAGGAGTAATGGGGAAATTGAAATAGAAGACAAATGTTAAAATATGCAATGATAAAGATTTTTTAAACTGCTCTCGAAATAAATTGAATTAAGTGTATAAATAAATTTGGAGATAATATATATTGCAATTTAAATTCTTTTCAAATAAATGAAGGATAGCTAATTCGAATTTTATTCATTTTTATTAATTAAAAATGCTATAATGTTAAGTTATATTTCACATCTCAACACCCCATTTTTATTAAGAGAATTGCGCTATAAATAATATTTTTTCTGATGTATTGATAAATTAATTATCCATCGGAGTGGAAAATTATATGATAAAAATATAGATTTTATAGTAATATATACATACATAATTATTTGTTTATTAATTAATATTGACAAAAATATATGTTTAATTTGTATTTGCTAAATTCACATAATATAAAAATAATAATCAATTTATATATAGACAGATAAGAAGTTAATTAGCTATGTGAATGGTTTGCTTTTGAAAAGATATAACATTTATTATAATATTGATTTGTAAATAATAATTCATCATAATTTCTCTTAAGAGTGGGGAGATAATCATTAATATAAAGTATCTTTTTTAAATATTTTATTTGATATATATTTTAGATAGATTTACACAATTATATTAAGTAGTTATTGGTGGTATTTAATAAAAAATATAGTAATGAAGCTCAGTAATTTATTGCTGAAGGTATTGAGGATTTATTTGAATTAATTTTAGATGAACAAACTTAATTTAATGGATATATTTGTTAAACCAGTCTTTCAATGAAAAAATTAATACTAACTTCGATAAATCGAATCTTAGGTCTATAAAATTATATATGAAATTATTTAAGTTCTTTTAAGAAAGAAATTTTAAAAATATTAATAATTTTAAGTAATATTTTTAACAAGTTGATTAATTCTCCATGGGATTTAGATCAAAATGATATGTTACTAAGTAAATTGTGCTTTAGAGCTCTCTAGTTTAAATATCTTGAATGAGTTCAAAGTCAATTCTATTTGTAGTTCAATGGGTTTGAATTCAATCTTATTTTTACTAATTGTACATTAAAAAGTAGTCTAAAAAATGTAAAATTTTTAATTCAGTTTTATTATATATTTTAGTATATGATTTTAAGCAGTTGTGTTTGAAAATTAAGATTGTTAAATATCTTAATATTGTGCAAACATAAACTGCCAGGAATTTTCACTTCTAGCTCTAATTACAGCACTACCAATGTGGAGACAGTTAGAATTTTTCTGATAAATAATAGTTTAAAAAATTGGGGTTTCAATTTTAAGTTCTTGGTGAAGAACCGGAAGTCATAGCTGTAAGTGTAGTTGTAAATGCAAAAGTAGTAATTCTTCTCGAATTTTCAAAGTATTTCTCAATGTAATTTAACTTTAACTGATGTCTAAAATTCTTATTTCTTGATATAACGTAAGCCATTTTTGAGACATATTAAATCAATTTTTATCTTAAAATTAATATTGAATTCTAATATCATTAATATGATCACATTGAGGTCTCTAGGGACCCCCGATCAGAATTGCTTTTTAGTGCATATAAGGGACAAGCCCTTTAGTTAATTGGAGATTCTCTCCTGTATACTGAGTTTTCAACTTCTTCTGTTGTTTCTTCTCTTCCCTCCTTTTCTGGGCTTAGAGTGGAGGATTTAGGCTGTTTCTCCCTGGTCCTTGAACTTAAATTGCGTGTCAAAGTGTTTGACATTGATTGAGAATTTGAGTTCCTTGGATGATGAAATCTTTGCATCTTGTAGTGATGAGCTATATAAACCCGCTCTTCATAAAGTAAGTGTGTTTTTGGAGACATTTGATATAAACTTCTACCCTGTTTAGGTGTTGATGGTAATCTGCTGAAACTGAGAGGCAACTGAGTTCGTTAGCCGTGATAATTTTCATAAGAATCACTGATAGAAGTCTGAAAAATTGGGTTGCGATAGCTTTTGTGTCGTACATTGAACCTGCTTTTTTCTTTATCTCAGCTCCTAATTACTCGTCGTCCATGTTCAACCATGTTAGTAGGTCCTTCTTGGAAAGTTTTTGTAACATGGCATTGATGGCAATGGGGAACTCTTTAATTTTCACATAGAGTGATGTATTGATGGTGTTGAGCCAAATTGAAATACAGGATTCTCTCGTATCGAATCTCTCTATTAGTTGTGCTTTAGTAATACTCTGCATATCTTTATAGTTAATAGTTTAATGATTATAATCCTGGTCTTAATTTTAATTATTTAATACTAAATTTTAAGGCTCAACTTTTAATTATTAATTTGGTATTTAGTACTATCTTTTCCCGATGACGTATTTGACGTTAGCATCCTCAAAAATTTTGCGGACGTGATCCCTGAATCCTTCTGAGTGTTCGGATTAGCTGCCTATGTAGTAGGTATGCTGACTAGAGCTTTCCTCCATGGAAGCTTCTTGGTCATAGGCGTCGAATTCTTGTTTTTCTTCCTCTGAGCTCCATTCATCTCCGTTCTCGAAGAAGAGTACTTTTTTGTTATTAAGTTTAGGTTTTTATTGGAGTCGTTGAGGTTGTTTTCATATTCTCGGTACTTTTTTTTCGAAGTCTTCGAGCTCTTTTTGGTGTTAACTATCTCTGATCACATAGTGATCAGTTTGAGCGACTTCTTATGGTAGGGAAGCTGGTCTTTCGATTTCAGGAACTTTAGTTTATATTACTGGTTATGTAGTTAAAGGTCTGATAAATCGATTGTTTATGGCTGCTAGTCTCAGCATCTGAAAAAAATGTTGGGTCCAGAGCTGAACTTGGTCGTCCTTGTTTTCTAGTTCGTATTGAAGCTTAGTGAGGTGAATTTAGAATTGGTTGAGTATATTGTACCCTTTCCTTATGAGCTTTCTAGCGATGAAAGTTAGGATTTCTAGCATGTGCAGTCCCCACTGTTCTCTGTTGTTCTTTTTTTATATCAATTGTGTATTAGGCTAGGTGATGTGTTTAATTATTTTCAACATCTCCCTGTATGATATCTCTTTGTGTTTGCTCAGTATACCCATTCTGTGTTTCTTATTTAATAATTTGCCTAAATATTATTGAATTCTAATATTAGATTAATGTTATTAATATTATACACTCTACTCACTGATGACTTCTTAAAAATTATCATTATTAACAGGAAAAAACACTCTGTTTATTGTTCTTGTAAATCTTTAGTTACTTCATATTGAGTTTTTATCACACGAATTCACTTTTAGAATATAAATATAAGAAGTAAAACGACAGGCAATAGATTTAATAATATTATATTAATTAGCTTGAATAAGCATGGTGTAAATGAACATTAAAATATTTATAAAATAAGTGCTTACTAAAAGTTTCGTTGTTGTGTCGCTATCATCACTATAATTAGGATGTAACTATGAGGCATGTTGATGAGGTAAATGACATTTTTCTTTGATCTTTGATTGCTTCTCTACTTTTATTTTCAAAGTAACTTAATTATTGATGCCATCGCGCAATTTACCAAAACATTCATGATATTTTAATATTATTAATTTCAATAATTAGAATAATTTAAATGTAATTGTAAATACTAATTTAAAGCAAGAATCAACTTAAATAATCTTATAGGAATATTAACACAATTTTAGAGTATTAATTAATAAGCAATGTAATTAATAGTTTAAGATCTCTTAAAGTATTTGGGATTAAAAATAAACTGACCGTACTATTTTACCATTTAAATAAAGAACTACTTCAACTACTATATAATATTAAAAAGCAAATTGTGAAAGTAAAGATATATCTCATTAAAATATTATTAAAACCTAATTACAAGGATATTAAAGACTATAGGATGTTCTCTCTTAAGAAAACTGATCCTCCTCATCAGTTGAGCTGACGTCATCAATCATGCTGCTGCTCTTAGCAGCCGATTAGAATCTTTGTCCGTTGCTGCGGCATCGGAAACAAGATATTATAGGGCATGTTTGATGTAATAAGCGATTGCGGATGCTGCTAGACGGTGAGAACATTTAAAAATATGGGCTTAATATGCAGGAGCAGATTGAACTCAAGATAACGGCAAAGAGCTTATCCTACACAAACAATTAAGAGAATGAAACACACATTGGGATTAAACCCTCAGGACTGTACAGAATCACACAACGATCATATTGTCTTCATTATAAATGAGGGTTTATGCTCAAATAGCTGTTTGAGTTGACTCAGGAATCTCCTTAAGTGCCCAGAGGTGCCTTTAGAAAACTTCTATAATTGAGAGAATTTACTTAAGAACTGAGATGAATTATGTATAAAGAGTTCCGTTTAAAATGAGCTGATTTCCTTAAGAACTGAGAGGGAAACTACTCTTGAATCCTGAAGCATCTGACCAAAAATACCAAACTGAAGCTTGTCATTTATAATGGTGGTATTTATTACACAGCTTTCAAGAATTGCCCCATGAATCTAGAGTACTTGGAATGAGAGACCATCATCCTCTGAATCAGCGAATATTTCCATTCCCTGAGTAGGATTACTATCTAGGGGATGACCAGTCACTGCATTGTATGATACTCTATAGAATGATGCTAAAATAGAGAAAGTATTATGTGCATCAGCAAAGCTACGTTAGTATTACAATACTGGAATTCAATATAAAATCTTGAAAGAATCATTAGAATAAAACAAGAAGAGACAAGAAGTTAATTCTGAACTCATAGGTGCTTCCTTCGGAGCTTAAGAGTTAAGGTGATGCACTTAAAGACAAAGATTACAGCAGATGAAGACCAACTGCAAATGGAGGAGCAGATCATTGATAGTTAGGGACAAAAAACAGACTGAGTGGATTAACAATTATATAAGATTTTGCTTTTAATTGAGGAATATATCTTCGGCTTAGCATTCAAGATGATCTAGGGGAACCTCTTCATCCCCTACTCCCTTGTCAAGACATCAAAGGAATTATCACGAAGATGAGAGCCACTAAGTTCTAATGGTGGTACGAAGGGAAATAAAGCTACATTAAGCCAATATGAAGAAATACAATGAACAGAGGGAAAAAACCTGCCGTAGCAAAAACTTGTTACCTCAAATAATTAAAATGATAAATAAACATGACTAATGCCTAATAAGTACTATATAATTAATTAGAAAAAGGTAAGTATTTCAAATTTAATTTCACATTATTTAAAATCTTTTACAATAAATAATGATTTTGTTGCTTTATTTTAGTGAATTTAATTTTTTTAATTAAACGAACTCAAAAATATAGATATAAGAATTTAAAACTCGTTAGTACTTGCACTTTAAGTTTGCTAATCATAGGTTTCTTTAATAAATTAAATAATCAAAATATTTGAAAAATTAAGTATCTTAGTATCATTGTATTATCAGTTGTATTTTGCAATATAGTCATTAGTTATTTATTAATTTTTACAAAACTTAAACAAAAAATTAATATAAAATGTTGATAAATTCAAGTGTTTATACTTACCCAATTTTATATTGATTTTTACATTCACATATAACGACAAAATAGACAAATCTAAATAATTGCATTTATAAGTAAAAAAACAATATATAAAGTTTTAAATATTTGCCTTTTTGGCTTTTGGCTAGCAATGAAATATTGATTTATTGGTTAAATAATTATACAAATTATTACTTTAGAGCAAAAGGTGAAATTGAATTTAACATAAAAAGGTAAAAAGGAACAAAAAAAAATTGCATTTAATTTTGTGGATACAATTGATAAGAGTATAGATATATTAAGAGATTAATTATCAGCGAGACTCGACTAGAAACAATGCTGAAAAGGTTCGATTAACTAAGACAATCTAACATTAAATTTAAATTTACATATTTATTGATATTTAAATAATTATTATACTTCGATTATTAAACTTTATAATAAATTTATTTATGAAAATATTTTATTTTGAATGTCTTGAAGAATGTACCTAATTTCAAAGAGTAAATCAGAAATTCATAGATAATACTAATAAAATTATGCTTTATAAACTTCTAAATAATTTATATAATATGAAAATTTTATGAGTTTTCAGATTTCCTGTAAATTTTCAATATCAAATTAAAAGATATCTGCTTAAATTTAATGATAATAGAAAAAAACTAACTTTTGTCAAATAGAACTTCAAGTGATGCCTAAATGAAAAAAAATCAAATTTTAAGACCCTCCTATTTTTATTTGTAATAACTCTAACTCCATATACATATGAAAATATTCATTATTGGTATTTCTCTTGATTTTCATTTATTATCAGGAAGTATTGCGATTCGCATAAATACCAGTAACTTGCTGCTAAGTTATCTCTTCGGAAATAGAGAATACAATAGCATTTTTAATAATATGCTATCAATGTTGAAGTGCCATTAATAAAACCAACTTTGATGTGATTTTTTTAATATGAAACATAACCGAGTTATTTAAAAAGGTTATTAATAAAATATAACTATTTATTTAATTATAGGACTCGTTAATAGAATTTAAATAAGAAATTTATTATTATTACGTTATTCATTTTATTATGATTATAATTAATAAATAATTTTGCAATTTATTCCGAACAAGCAGCTTAATTATGAAAATAATAGCTAAAGACAATCACAGAAGTAGCGGTTTCACTCTCAATCAAATTAATAAGTCATAAAAATTATTGAAGCCAAGTATTTTGTTAGGCTATAAATTTCATATAAACAATCTATATCAAATCATTACATTAAATAGCTAGTAAATTATTTTGAATCTTTTTTAAATTATATTTTTACTTTTTTGCTTTTAAAATACTTTATGATATGTTGTTTGATATGATTACATGTCTAAAAATGTTATAAATTACTTATTCATAACATAAAATTTGAGTTGTTAACAAATAGACTAATTGCTTTACTATAATTAGTATCTCTTTTAACCAAAATTATATAATAAACTATTTTAAATTAGAAATTATAATGAAATAAGTTAAATATGCAACTTTTTTTAAATTATTTAATGCTTACTATCCTTAAGTTATAAAACTGACAAATTTGCCACTTTCAATAAATTATCAACTGCTTGCAGCTTATGATTCATTTAATTTCCTATTTTGAAGTAATAAATAGCAATCTGAGTAGTAAAAGATTAGCATGAAAATATTTATTAAATAAACAATATCATTTAATTTCAGAAATAATTCTAGAGCAGCTTCACGATTTTATTAATTAATAATTAAGAAATAAATCTTATATGCATAAAAATGAGAATTATCATAAAATCATCTAATGCAGTTATAATTATAAAATAAATAATCAAGGTAAAGCTATTTCAACAATTTAGGTAGTCAAATTTCCTTGAAAAATGCGAATATATTGAAGTAAAGTATAATTCCATTAAAAAATATTCAAATTTTTTGTTACTCATCTTTGAGAAACTAATCTTAATAATTTTAAAAGTGGTCTAATTTATTGGAAAATGACTTTTAATCTTAAATTTTTTATATTTCGAATTTAAAAGAAAAAAATAAATATCAAAGAGAGTATACTAATTTAAACTGAAATGTGTAATATATTAAATTTAAGCCAAATTAAAGGGAAATACTAGTTCGGGAACTTTTAAAGTAGCATTTTTAAGCATAAAATATTTATTTATTTATCTTAAAATAGTATAAAGTCCAATTATATTTAAATTTGCTTAAAAATATTTTTACTTTTATTAAATATATATATATATATATATTTATATATTTTGGTATATTACATTTGATTTAATTTATTTTCTAATAGTCTTATAAAACCACTAAAAGTATTATGTTTAATTTGAATTATAAATTCAACACTATACTTGGGGGGGGGGAGTTTCCTGCACCGATTTATGATAAAAAAAATTATTAGGGAAGTTTCCTGCACTTTTTTTTTAAAAAAATTTTTATTATTAAATTAATCTTTATAACAACTATAAACCAACTTCCGAACTATTTTCTTGATATAATTATACTTTATAAATTAATCGATTAGTCAATATATCTCTTCAGATTCCAACAACTCTGACATATTTCATCTGATATTTGTTGGTTTCTGTATCTTAACCATTATAATCCCTCTCTGTACTCATAATAATTCCAAGTATTTTAACCATTTGTTATTGAAATTCAAATTCTATTTATCTTATTCTTTCCATTCCAATATAATGTTAGACTTTATTTTCTTGAACTACTTAAATGATTGATAAATATCCTCTTAATATTAATGAGTCATAAAATGTTAAATTTTATATTTTATGTAAAATTTATTAAATTTTACATAAATCAAAAAAGTGCAGGAAACTTCCCCCTCCCTATACTTGTTTATGATCATGATAATAATATTAATAAAGTATAATTGAAATGAGGAGACTGTTATAAGAGAATCAAAAATGAAATTAATTAGGATTATGATCTTAACTAATTAAATCGACTTAAATTAAACTGTCGAGATAGATCTAGTGCTTATTTATTTAACTTTATTAACTAATCAACTATCTAAAAATATAATTATTTTTTTTTTACTTTTCCAAATCATTTCTATTTTAGGGCATCAATCTGTTGTTGATGCAGTAGTTTTGAAGTTTTTTGATCAAATTTTTTAGATATCTTCATGGTATCTTTAGATATCTTCCTCAGAAAATTAAATGTGTGGAGAGCGTGGAGAGTGTGGAGCTTAACAACAGCAATAACAGTAGTAATAGCTTCAACATCTGTAAAAGTATCAAAATCAAGCATGATTCGGAGTTTGGTTGAAATTCTAGAGAGTTTCAAAATTATACATCACTGATTTTTTCATAGTTTACATCAACATCATCTTCAACATTAGGCCTCACATCTATGAATTTAAGAAAAACTATATGTTTTAGAAAAAATCCCAAACTCCGAATCATGCTTGATTTTGATACTTTTACAGATGTTGAAGCTATTACTACTGTTATTGCTGTTGTTAAGCTCCACACTCCCACGCTCTCCACACATTTAATTTTCTGAGGAAGATATCCTAAAGATACCATGAAGATATCTAAAAAATTTGATCAAAAAACTTCAAAACTACTGCATCAACAACAGATTGATGCCCTAAAATAGAAATGATTTGGAAAAGTAAAAAAATAAAAAAATTATATTTTTAGATAGTTGATTAGTTAATTAAAGTTAAATAAATAAGCACTAGATCTATCTCGACAGTTTAATTTAAGTCGATTTAATTAGTTAAGATCATAATCCTAATTAATTTCATTTTTGATTCTCTTATAACAGTCTCCTCATTTCAATTATACTTTATTAATATTCAAATTACCTGAAATTTAATGTAAATTTTTCAATTTAATCTGAACAATTATTAATTGTTACGAGAAATTGATATTATATCAAGTTATATCTAAATTATTTAAATAACTCTAATATAAAGGCAATTTTCATGATTCCTGGAAAATTAGTTGAATTAAAGTTCAAATATGAATCATTATCAAAGAAAAATAATTTAACTATACAGACAATAATAATAAATAATTAACTCAAGTCTAAATCTCAAAGTACCTACGTGTTAAAATATGCAAAGGATCAAGTCCTTTTACATGTGATTAAGTTTTAAATCAATTCAAACTAAAAACTTAAGTATACTACTGAATTTTAGAAGTGTTTGAGTTTCTTTTTCACATTTTTATAGTGATCATTATGAAGAATTCTTCTAACTTCGTTATTTGTTGCTCGGACTTCTTCAGTCGTCCTCACACTAATCTTCATCACTATCTTCGTGATGGCTTGAAGTAATTCTACCTGTCTCAGTTATCGATTGTGTTAAGTGGCTAATCAGGAATGAGAACTATCTTACCTCCTTCGATTTGTTGATCTTGTTCTATTGCAGTTCTTACATAAGTTGAATTCTTATATAATCAGAGTAGAGTTCTAAAAAGATTTACTCATTTGGGTTAGTAGCTGGCTTTTTCGTAGATTTCTATTTCTACTATGTTTTTAATATGGGTCTCGTGTCCTCCTACCTTTCTCCTGGCAATGTGCTCTAAATGTTTCCCGTAGGAGATTAGTGCAGCTGAGTTATCACTTCAAGAGAATACCTTTATCTTATTTTCTAAGTTTTTAAGGAAGGGTAAATACTTCTCTAGTTACTTAGATGAATGAGTACCAAATGGCTATTTGTATCTTGATTCACTTCTTGATTCATATCAATGGAATTTTAAATTTTCTAGATTTTATAGGAATGGATTTAATTAAATAGGGTCCTTAAGGGACAACTTACTTGAGTTATTCTTTTATTTAGGTTTTATAGATTGCTTTGATTCCTCTTATTCCCCAGTTAAAGTTTTCTTGATTTCCTCTTCGTCTATCATAATTATTTCTGAGAAATTGATTTTTTGTTTGATGCTTGAGTGGGTGGTTATTCATGATTATCTTCATTAACTGTATAATCCAGAATAATATCTATTATTGGATGATATGAGTAGTTACTCTTACTCTATTAACTTTAATGAATAAGCTGATAATGCATAATTTTATTGACCTGATTCTAATTGGGTACTTAGGTCAGATTTCAGTTGGTCGGAAAGGTAGTGATCTGTTATGTGTCCCCTTTCTGAGGTTAATAAATAGATCTGAATGCAAGCCTATTAATAGGATCTGTTTAAGATATCTGAAAATGAGCAAATTAGTTGCAATCGCAACTTTAGTTCTTCCTTGTAGATTTTCTAGGTGAGTGAATTTTAATTTTTTAGTTTCCAAATAGCAAGCAAATGAATGATTTGCAGAATGACTACTTGTTATGTGGTTGACTCTTCGCTCAAATAGACTTAGAAGTTTTGAAACTAAGTAATATATACCAAGTTCTGAGAATGAATGATTTCTACATTCGTTAAGTCTAGCAGTCATCCCCGAATTTTATAGTTTTCTATAGAAGAGCTAGTTCTCTTTAAGTGAAATGAGTACGGCTATAATTGGTAAAGCCTGGATAGGGAGTAGCTTAAATTGCTTAAATTAGCTTTCATAGCGACAAGTAGGGTGGTAATTTATGAAATATTCCTTTTGATTCAATTTGAATTTAATTATTAACTTTATGGAATTAATATCATTTCTAATTAATGTAAATATTGTCATACATAAATAAAAAAATCTATTTATATTTTACAACTTTTATTCATGTATTCAAGTGATATTGTTTTACAAAAACTACAAGTCTAGTCTTTGATTGATTATAGAATTTACCATTTCCAATCTGCGCTATATTTGCTTAAATAACTTATCATTAAATATTAAGCATTTAGACTGCTTTATTAACAATGATTTTTTATTTTAATCAACTATTGTGTAATTTTTTAAAAATAAAACATTTGTTTAAAGTTCATGTCTTTCAAAGTTATTTTGTTTTTAATTAATTTTTCCACTTGAGATGCATTACTTTTACCATCAGTTTTAATTCCATCATTTGAAATCAAGTTCGACCCATGCTCTAATGACTATCATATAATTTGACAGAAATAAAATTATTGAGGTATTGCAGTAGATTAAATTAAAGATATTTAGAGATTTATTGTTTTACAAATATGAATAAGTTTATAAATATAAAGGAAGATTACTTTTATAAGGATGATTTGGATAAATTTGGCATGAGGACTTTCTTATTATTAAGTACTACAAATATAATCATTTAACTATTTGATATTTAAATAAAATATCAAGCAACACATTATGATAAGCTATTATAAAATTATTTTTCAGATTATAAGTACAAAAATTTAATGATTTAGATTTTTATAATGTTTATATCTTCACCACATTTTTAAATATTTATGATATTCATTAGACTCCATCCTCTCTTAACACTTCAATTTTTTGAAGAAAAACCTGCCAATTCAAACAGCAGTATCTATATCATTAAATTGAGCGAATTTCAGAATCATTTTGCAAGCTCTGCCAATCAAGAAGCTAGTGATAGTTTGGTGAACGAATTTCTTACTTTTCTTTTTATATGTATGATTATTTGCTTCAGATTAGGTATTTAGCTTTTATATAAAACTTTACTTTCATTTATTTTAAGAAAAGTTTAAATTGGATTACTTAGTGTTAATGATTAAATGGAGTAAATGGTTACGACCTACTGGTAAGTTGGGAGTGATATCCCGACCAATTCCGGTACCCCGGAGTTCGAGACCGTGGTGGCACTCGGCTTTTACGAGATAATTCCTGGATCTAAGAACCACATAAGAATACGTCAGGCAAGGTATAGGGGGACCACGCCAACAAAAACGTCGACCGTTGATCACTCAAAGTCGTGTTAAAACTGAATGATACACTTATCCTTGCAACTTGGGGTTGAGTGCAGCAAGGATAAGGTAGGAGTTAAGAGATAAACCGCTCGGTTCTAAAATTGGACTCTATTTGCTAAGGAAAAGCAGGGAAAAATCCTGCATAAGACAACCTCAGCAGAGTATCACTCGGGGTTTTCCTCTCCTCAGCAAGCAAACAATAAGTCTTGAACTCTTAAAGCACTCATAAATAAAAAGCAGCTGAGAAAAAGCAGCTGAGAAAAAGCAACGAGGTAGACATACGAAGTAGCGAAATACCTTATAAGACCTTCCCATGAAGCAATGGGTGAACGTGCACGGTGTGAAACTAGTCGAAGTAAGGGGTAAAAATCCCCGGAAAAGAGGAAACTGGATCGCAAAGTCAAAATATGAATATCTAATTGTATATCTGGCTGGCTTAAGCCCCAGAATTAATTCCGTACAGCTTTAAATAATAATAATAAATGGTGTAAATGTGAAATTACTTAGATTTATACTCAGTTTATATCTACCATTTCTTCAATTAAATCTAAATTCTGCAAAAAAAGATCAGATAATACTTATATTTACCAAAACCAGAGGTGATAGCAATTAACTATTTTTTAATTTTGATTAGTTTAATTGATTTATAACGCTGCAAACGATTGTAGTCGATGGAAAGCTTTTCCTTAAGGTAGATTATTTATTAATTTTATAATATTTTGACATTTAAAATACCAATTACACATAAATTAACATATACTTACTAATCAAGGTTTAATATTTAAAGAAAAAAGTAATTTATTCATTTTATAACGTGAATATTTTAATTATTTAATGATCATAATATGAGATAATTTGAATAATTATTTAGTTTTCTCAATGATAACTAGTTTAGTTAACTTTAATCAAATCAAGCTCACTGAAAAATAATGAGAGTAGGTAAATTAATTTGATATATTTCGATCAACTCATATATTTTTAATAATCTATAAGTAAAAATTTGTGTCAAAATAAAAGCTATAATAATTTTTCAATAGATAGAGATTCATGGTTTCATTTGACATACAATAAATTACATATATAGAGTTTGTTTTAAGAGAAACTACATCTTGTCGATATTTATGTGTCTTACAATTATTACATTGTGGTTTGTGAAAATTAGTATTTATTAGTTTGTGAGTGATAATGACTCTCAGTGATATGGAAACTAGTAATAAAATTGAGCATATTGCAAGTGTTATCTGTTGCTTAAAATATTGTTATGAAAATAGTAATCCTACAAAAGATATCTTCACTTAATTTAAAGATAAAACTTATTAAATAAATGCAACATTGAACTTAATAGTATAATATTGTAGTAATACATTTTAATTTGGAAAATTAAATAATAAATAAATAATTATTAATTTAAATTCGTGGCAGTTAACTTTCTCGAAACCTGGACAATATGGTACTAGATCGAGAGAAAATTCAAAATTAACCGGACTTTACTATTGCCAGTACACTTCTATCGCTTCTCTGGAGTGAGTTAACTTTGAAGTTACAAAATTTCAATTTCCATGAATATAAAAAAAAGTTAATATTCACTAAGAATGAAAAGACTGAAAGAGAAGGTAAACCAATTTCAGTTGGTTGTGTGTTAGTTTACTTAATAATATGCGAAAATATCTGTACACTCTCATATTTTGATTCATCGTATTACAATTAAGATTTATATTTGAATTATAGATTTCTGTGAATTATACAATGGTTGCGTCCCATTAAACTTTATAGAGATGCTGAAGGAGGAATGAGAATATTTGTCTCTTAAATCCTGCATTGTTTAAATAATAATAGATTATTTAAAATATATTTAAGATTTAAATAATAA
>ARYC01014088.1:0-10793 GCA_000711775.1 Oxytricha trifallax
GCTATCTTGGGCTCCCTTGTACTCAGCTTTAATGCCCTTCACCTTGCCGCCCTAATCAAAATTATCATTGGCTTCATGATATTCAAAAATCCGATCACCCTGATCAAGAAGTTCAGCTAACT
Organism: Oxytricha trifallax; assembly: GCA_000711775.1. Taxonomy (NCBI): domain Eukaryota; phylum Ciliophora; class Spirotrichea; order Sporadotrichida; family Oxytrichidae; genus Oxytricha; species Oxytricha trifallax. Next base: position 123 of record ARYC01014088.1, read on the forward strand.
ATTTATTTGAATTTTCATAATTTAACTCTAAAATAGGCGCTTAGTAAAAGAAAAAACATTACCACGGCTTCGTTCTTTAATCTATGGGAGAAAAGACTCAGCAATCTGATCCCGCTCTTGGTCTGGATTCATGGTATTTTTAAGTTTTGATTAATAGTATTATATACTGGATTATTATAATTAATAGGTGGATTATTAAAAAATACCATTGGATTCTTCAAATTTACTATAAGAAAAACCTCTCGCCTTCACTTATCCAGTGGATTTAAAGATCAATAGGCTGCAAACCAGTTCATATGTATTGCTAATGTTAATGCAAACATTTAAAGGTAAAAAAAGTAGGCTTGCAAGAAATGGTTGACAAGCCATGGGTCTTTTCAGTGCTTTTCATCTCCGGCCTCATTGAAAATTGGCTTTATAAAAAATTGAAAAATCCGGAGGTCTAATGGCGAATTCAACCCTATTCTGCTCATAACGTATAAATAACCAGTAGAAATGTGCAATGAAAATGGAATGGAAAGTAAAGGCACTCGTTTTCGAAAAATCGAGATCATGGTTGTAGGGGGTCCAGACTGGCTTTGGATTATAGACTCCAGACTGGATTTTAGACCCAATAAGAGGAGGGGTTTATACTAATGTTGAAATATTAAAAAAATTAGAAAGGGAAGCTGCTGGATTTTATGAACATATGAACTCAGAATAGAATAAGGAACACTCTCAACAATATATAAACACAAGAACGTATTAATTGTAATTAGCAGCACTTCATAAGACCTTCTTTCTAAGACTCATGAATCAGCCTTCTCTTTAAAAGTTAAATTATGAAATTTGGAATTCACTTATTTATCAATATTAATTAATCTTTTTATCAATTTCAGAATTCTTTGTGAACATAAGTTTTGGGGTTTATGTGAAAAGAAATTTAACAAAGCTCTTATGCGAGCAGTTTTAAGATTTAATTCAGGTTCTTCAAATCATCAAACAAGTAAATGAAAGTCTCTTCTATCGAAATATCTTTGACAAGTTTGATACTTAGCAATAAAATCATGTAATTAAATTGGCTTAGGCATTTATGACTGACTGCATGGACGCATGCACATTCTAATTCAATAATTTTTAGAGAAGGGATAAAGCCACTGGTAAATGAAAGCAGATAAAAATCGTTTCAATTATCTCAACTTATATTTCAACAAATGTATATCATGCTCACGCAATCTATCTTCGATCCTTCTCCTTATTCAATTATGAGCTCAAGAATACATTACAAGTCAAATGACTTAATTATTTATTTAATGGATTTTAAAGTTTTTAATACAAGTATGATAAAATAATAATCGATATCATATGCATTGAGTTAGTCCATTTAAATTGCAAATGTTTAATGATATTTTTTAGTGCCAACTCCTTCAACTTTTAAATTGAAGTAAATGTGTTAAGAGTCACTAAGTAACTGAGTTATAAAGTTTATAAGCTTGGCATGTGATGAAAAAGAAATATTGATAAAAGAATTATGTAGACGCATTTTAAGCAAATTATAGTCTTAAATCTCATTCTTAATAAAAGCTTACATTATAACTTTGCAAGGATTGACATGGTTCTCGCCACCAGATATGAAAATACAAAGATAAAACTTTTGAGGGAATTTAAATTTAATTGAGGCTTGACTATTTAATTTAGCCGAAACATAGTCATAGCCTCGAAATCTTAATTTCAAGTTGAACCTTTTACAAAAGTCATAGCTATCTCAAAATTTACAACATTTGCTAACTTGAAGAAATCTTTTCAATCGAACGATGATAAAAATATCATCATTGAGAATTTTCTATGAATGATTTAGAGTCTCCAAAACCCATGGAAATAATCTTCACTTTATAACTATGATGAAAAGTGAAATGTGACTATTCTATAAAAGGATAGATAGAACTTAGCTTATTTGATTTTAAGTATAAGAGATGATATTAGTACTATGTCATATATGTGAAAATAAATTTAACAAAGCTCTTATGCGAGCAGTTTTAAGATTTAATTCAGGTTCTTCAAATCATCAAACAAGTAAATGAAAGTCTCTTCTATCGAAATATCTTTGACAAGTTTGATACTTAGCAATAAAATCATGTAATTAAATTGGCTTAGGCATTTATGACTGACTGCATGGACGCATGCACATTCTAATTCAATAATTTTTAGAGAAGGGATAAAGCCACTGGTAAATGAAAGCAGATAAAAATCGTTTCAATTATCTCAACTTATATTTCAACAAATGTATATCATGCTCACGCAATCTATCTTCGATCCTTCTCCTTATTCCATTATGAGCTCAAGAATACCTTACAAGTCAAATGACTTAATTATTTATTTAATGGATTTTAAAGTTTTTAATACAAGTATGATAAAAAAATAATCGATATCATATGCTTTAAGTTAGTCCATTTAAATTGCAAATGTTTTAATGATATTTTAGTGCCAATTCCTTCAACTTTTAAATTGAAGTAAATGTGTTAAGAGTCACTAAGTAACTGAGTTATAAAGTTTATAAGCTTGGCATGTGATGAAAAAGAAATATTGATAAAAGAATTATGTAGACGCATTTTAAGCAAATTATAGTCTTAAATCTCTGAACATTTTGTTGTCACTAGATAAGCGTGAAACTACACAGATCTATGTTTTGAATGTTTAGCTACAAATGCCGTTAATTGGCGTCACCCGGAATTTCAATCTAAGGATAGATGAGCTCAATACTGACAAATTTTATGATTAAAATTTATAAGGATTTTTAATGATTTGTCATATATTGCTGATTAGCTTTTAGAATGTGTTTCCTTAAAATTATCGTGCTTTAAAAATCTAGAAATCATCTAAATTTTAAGCTTTGAATGAAATCATGGCTCGTAACAAAAATCCTTTAGAGATAAAGATTTGCAAAATGACATAGAAAAAGAACCTTTATAGAAACTATTAGATCTAACAAATAAGTTTATGAGAAACAAACTAAAGTCCCATTAATAGTGTGCTTTTAAAATGTGTTTATTCCTGGCTTTTTCGTTCTTTGAATTTCCAAATATCTTCAAGCTTGCAAGAATTGAGATTAAATTTGATTAAATTCGAAGTATTTTAGATAAATATCCCGAATTTGAGTTATTCCATATCTTTTTATTTATTTAGTTGCTTGACAAGGATAGAATTTAATGCTTTTTGCGATGCTTTGTCATGTCATAAAACTTTTTACTTTGACAATTCCAGCATAAGGTTTCATAACAAAAATAAACTTCAAGTTGTGATAGACATTAGTGTAAATTTCTAGCTTTGCGATTGTAGAAATCATCAAATGACCTTAAAACTTATTGAGTAAAATTGAAATTTTTATGTTAAATTTTGAAAAAATGGCAGATTTGAATATATTTTTTAGTGAGAAATTAAAATTTGCTTTGATCTATCGTCAAAGTCAAACTTCTATGTTTTGATTAATTCTGTAAGAACTAAATAATATAAAATATGCTTTCGTGCTTTGAATCATCTAAATTTGCTGCTTAGAAGGAAATTATGCCTCGTAACGATTTATAAATGAAAATGGCATTCTTAAATCATTTACCGACATTTTTACATCGAACAATCATAAATATATATATTTGTTTATTATAGCTTCGCAGAGAAGTAACCCTTTGAGAGCTTCATCGAAGTCATAATATTCAATTCAAATACCATACTTTTTTAAAAGTCAGAAACATTGTTATGTTTATTTTATGAGAGGTAGTCCACCGCGACCTCTGACAAATGTACACAATATAGCCATCGTTAATATAATCTTGTGAATTGAGATTTATTTTTATTATTGTTCTTAAAATGTCGATTCCGAATGCAATTCACGATTATTGAAACTAGATTTAGCTTACGAATGATTTGAACATTTGTGATCACTCGATAAGCGTCAAACTACACAGATCTATGTTTTGAGTGCTTGGCTACAAAATCCGTGAATTGGCGTCACCCGGAATTCAGTCCTAAGGATAGATGAGCTCAATATTGACAAATTTAATGCTTACATTTCATAAGGATTTTTAATGATTTGTCTTTTATTGCAGATAAGTTTTTAGAATGTGTTAACTTAAAATTATCGTGCTTTGGTTATCTAGAAATCATCTAAATTTGAAGCTTATAAGGAAATCTTGGCTTGTAACAATAAAGATTTGCAAAATGACATAGAAATCCTTTATAGATTTAACAATTAAGTTTATTTGAAACAACTTAAAGTCCCATTAATAAATTGCTTTTTAAATGTGTTTATTCCTGGCTTTTTCGTTCTTTGAATTTCCAAATATCTTCAAGCTTGCAAGAATTGAGATTAAATTTGATTAAATTCGAAGTATTTTAAATAAATATCCCGAATTTGAGTTATTCCATATCTTTTTATTTATTTAGTTGCTTGACAAGGATAGAATTTAATGCTTTTTGCGATGCTCTGTCATGTCATAAAACTTTTTACTTTGACAATTCCAGCATAAGGTTTCAAAACAAAAAATAAACTTCAAGTTGCGATAGGCATTAGTGTAAATTTCTAGCTTTGCGATTGTAGAAATCATCAAATGACCTTAAAATTTATTGAGTAAAATTGAAATTTTTATGTTAAATTTTGAAAAAAATGGCAGATTTGAATATATTTTTTAGTGAGAAATTAAAATTTGCTTTGATCTATCGTCAAAGTCAAACTTCTATGTTTTGATTAATTCTGTAAGAACTAAATAAAGTAAAATATGCTTTCGTGCTTTGAATCATCTAAATTTGCTGCTTAGAAGGAAATTATGCCTCGTAACGATTTATAAATGAAAATGGCATTCTTAAATCATTTACCGACATTTTTACATCGAACAATCATAAATATATATATTTGTTTATTATAGCTTCTCAGAGAAGTAACCCTTTGAGAGCTTCATCGAAGTCATAATATTCAATTCAAATACCATACTTTTTTAAAAGTCAGAAACATTGTTATGTTAATTTTATGAGAAGGTAGTCCACCGCGACCTCTGACAAATGTACACAATATAGCCATCGTTAATATAATCTTGTGAATTGAGGTTTCTTTTTATTATTAATTTTAAAAAAGTCGATTCTAATGCCAGTCCCAATTATTGAAACTAGATTTAGTTTAAAAACGATTTGAACATCTTGTGGTCACTCGAAAAACGTGAAACTACACAGATCTGTGTTTTCAATGCTTGGCTACAAAAGCCGTGAATTGGCGTAATCCGGAATTCAATCTCTGGACAGATGAGCTCAATACTGACAAATTTTATGCTAGCATTTAATAAGGATTTATCATGTTTTATCTTATATTGCTGATAAGCTTAAAAAATGAGTTAACTTAAAATTATCGTGCTTTGAATATCTAGAAATCATCTTAATTTGAAGTTTAAAAGCAAATTGTGCCTCGTAAGAATATAGATTTCCAAAGTGGGATGCAAATCCTTTTTAGAAACTATTAGATCAAACAATTAAGTTTATGTGAGACAACTTAAGTCCCATTAATAATGTGCTTTTAAAATGTGTTCATTCCTGGCTTTTTCGTTCTTTGAATATCCAAATATCTTCAAGCTTGCAAGAATTGAGATTAAATTTGATTAAATTCGAAGTATTTTAAATAAATATCCCGAATTTGAGTTATTCCATATCTTTTTATTTATTTAGTTGCTTGACAAGGATAGAATTTAATGCTTTTTGCGATGCTCTGTCATGTCATAAAACTTTTTACTTTGACAATTCCAGCATAAGGTTTCAAAACAAAAAATAAACTTCAAGTTGCGATAGGCATTAGTGTAAATTTCTAGCTTTGCGATTGTAGAAATCATCAAATGACCTTAAAATTTATTGAGTAAAATTGAAATTTTTATGTTAAATTTTGAAAAAATGGCAGATTTGAATATATTTTTTAGTGAGAAATTAAAATTTGCTTTGATCTATCGTCAAAGTCAAACTTCTATGTTTTGATTAATTCTGTAAGAACTAAATAATATAAAATATGCTTTCGTGCTTTGAATCATCTAAATTTGCTGCTTAGAAGGAAATTATGCCTCGTAACGATTTATAAATGAAAATGGCATTCTTAAATCATTTACCGACATTTTTACATCGAACAATCATAAATATATATATTTGTTTATTATAGCTTCGCAGAGAAGTAACCCTTTGAGAGTTTCATCGATGTCATAATATTCAATTCAAATACCATACTTTTTTAAAAGTCAGAAACATTGTTATGTTAATTTTATGAGAGGTAGTCCACCGCGACCTCTGACAAATGTACACAATATAGCCATCGTTAATATTATCTGGTGAATTGAGGTTTCTTTTTATTTTTGTTTTCAACAATGTCAATTCCGAATGCAAGTCACGCATTATTAAAACTCGATTTTGTTTAAGAACGATTTTAACATGGTCAATCGATATGAGTGAAACTACACACAGATCTATGTTTTTAATGCTTGGCTACAAAAGCCGTGAATTGGCGTCACCCGGAATTCAGTCTAGGATAAATGAGCTCATTACTGACAATTTTATGCTTATATTTAATAAAAATTTATAATGATTTGTCTTATTTTGCTGATAAGCTTTAAGAATGTGTTAACTTAAAATTATCGTGCTTTGAAAATATCTAAAATCATATAAATTTGAAGCTTAGAAAGAAATTATGGCTTGTAGCAATTTAGAATTGAAAAATGGTGACATAGAAAAAGAACCTTTATAGAAACTATTAGATCTAACAAATAAGTTTATGAGAAACAAACTAAAGTCCCATTAATAGTGTGCTTTTAAAATGTGTTTATTCCTGCCTTTTTCGTTCTTTGAATTTCCAAATATCTTCAAGCTTGCAAGAATTGAGATTAAATTTGATTAAATTCGAAGTATTTTAAATAAATATCCCGAATTTGAGTTATTCCATATCTTTTTATTTATTTAGTTGCTTGACAAGGATAGAATTTAATGCTTTTTGCGATGCTCTGTCATGTCATAAAACTTTTTACTTTGACAATTCCAGCATAAGGTTTCAAAACAAAAAATAAACTTCAAGTTGCGATAGGCATTAGTGTAAATTTCTAGCTTTGCGATTGTAGAAATCATCAAATGACCTTAAAATTTATTGAGTAAAATTGAAATTTTTATGTTAAATTTTGAAAAAGGCAGATTTGAATATATTTTTTAGTGAGAAATTAAAATTTGCTTTGATCTCTCGTCAAAGTCAAACTTTCTATGTTTTGATTAATTCTGTAAGAACTAAATAAAATAAAATATGCTTTCGTGCTTTGAATCATCTAAATTTGCTGCTTAGAAGGAAATTATGCCTCGTAACGATTTATAAATGAAAATGACATTCTTAAATCATTTACCGACATTTTTACATCGAACAATCATAAATATATATATTTGTTTATTATAGCTTCGCAGAGAAGTAACCCTTTGAGAGTTTCATCGATGTCATAATATTCAATTCAAATACCATACTTTTTTAAAAGTCAGAAACATTGTTATGTTAATTTTATGAGAGGTAGTCCACCGCGACCTCTGACAAATGTACACAATATAGCCATCGTTAATATAATCTTGTGAATTGAGATTTATTTTTATTATTGTACTTAAAATGTCGATTCCGAATGCAATTCACGATTATTGAAACTCGATTTAGCTTACGAATGATTTGAACATTTTGTGGTCACTCGATAAGGCGTGAAACTACACACAGATCTATGTTTTTAATGCTTGGCTACAAAAGCCGTGAATTGGCGTCACCCGGAATTCAGTCTAGGATAAATGAGCTCATTACTGACAATTTTATGCTTATATTTAATAAAAATTTATAATGATTTGTCTTATTTTGCTGATAAGCTTTAAGAATGTGTTAACTTAAAATTATCGTGCTTTGAAAATATCTAAAATCATATAAATTTGAAGCTTAGAAAGAACTCCATAGCTGTAACATATAAAGATCTTGCAAAATGACATAGAAAAAGAACCTTTATAGAAACTATTAGATCTAACAAATAAGTTTATGAGAAACAAACTAAAGTCCCATTAATAATGTGCTTTTAAAATGTATTCATTCAAGCCTTTTTAGTTCTTTGAATATCCAAATATCTTCAAGCTTACAACAATTGAGATTAAATTTGAATAAATTCGAAGTATTTTAAATAAATATCCCGAATGAGAGTTATTCCATATCTTTTTATTTATTTAGTTGCTTCACAAGGATAGAATTTAATGCATTTTGCGATGCTCTGTCATATCATAAACTTTTTACTTTGACAATTCCAGCATAAGGTTTCAAAACAAAAAATAAACTTCAAGTTGCGAAAGACATAAGTGTAAATTTCTAGCTATGCGATTGTAGAAATCACCAAATGACCTTAAAATTTATTGAGAAAAATTGAAATTTTATGTTAAATATTAAAAAATGGCAGATTTGAATATATTTTTTAGTGAGAAATTAAAATTTGCTTTGATCTATCGTCAAAGTCAAACTTCTATGTTTTGATTAATTCTGTAAGAACTAAATAAAATAAAATATGCTTTCGTGCTTTGAATCATCTAAATTTGCTGCTTAGAAGGAAATTATGCCTCGTAACGATTTATAAATGAAAATGACATTCTTAAATCATTTACCGACATTTTTACATCGAACAATCATAAATATATATATTTGTTTATTATAGCTTCGCAGAGAAGTAACCCTTTGAGAGTTTCATCGATGTCATAATATTCAATTCAAATACCATACTTTTTTAAAAGTCAGAAACATTGTTATGTTAATTTTATGAGAGGTAGTCCACCACGACCTCTAACAAAGGTACCAAAATATAGTCTTAGTTCATATAATCTGGTGAATTGAAATTTATTTTTATTATTGTTCTTAAAAATGTCAATTCCAAATGCGAGAAATGATTATTTAAACTCGATTTAATTTACGAACGATTTGAACATCTTGTTGTCACTAGATAAGCGTGAAACTACACAGATCTATGTTTTGAATGTTTAGCTACAAATGCCGTTAATTGGCGTCACCCGGAATTTCAATCTAAGGATAGATGAGCTCAATACTGACAAATTTTATGATTAAAATTTATAAGGATTTTTAATGATTTGTCATATATTGCTGATTAGCTTTTAGAATGTGTTTCCTTAAAATTATCGTGCTTTAAAAATCTAGAAATCATCTAAATTTTAAGCTTTGAATGAAATCATGGCTCGTAACAAAAAGATTTTGCAAATGACATAGAAAAAGAACCTTTATAGAAACTATTAGATCTAACAAATAAGTTTATGAGAAACAAACTAAAGTCCCATTAATAGTGTGCTTTTAAAATGTGTTTATTCCTGCCTTTTTCGTTCTTTGAATTTCCAAATATCTTCAAGCTTGCAAGAATTGAGATTAAATTTGATTAAATTCGAAGTATTTTAAATAAATATCCCGAATTTGAGTTATTCCATATCTTTTTATTTATTTAGTTGCTTGACAAGGATAGAATTTAATGCTTTTTGCGATGCTCTGTCATGTCATAAAACTTTTTACTTTGACAATTCCAGCATAAGGTTTCAAAACAAAAATAAACTTCAAGTTGCGATAGACATTAGTGTAAATTTCTAGCTTTGCGATTGTAGAAATCATCAAATGACCTTAAAATTTATTGAGTAAAATTGAAATTTTTATGTTAAATTTTGAAAAAATGGCAGATTTGAATATATTTTTTAGTGAGAAATTAAAATTTGCTTTGATCTATCGTCAAAGTCAAACTTCTATGTTTTGATTAATTCTGTAAGAACTAAATAAAATAAAATATGCTTTCGTGCTTTGAATCATCTAAATTTGCTGCTTAGAAGGAAATTATGCCTCGTAACGATTTATAAATGAAAATGGCATTCTTAAATCATTTACCGACATTTTTACATCGAACAATCATAAATATATATATTTGTTTATTATAGCTTCGCAGAGAAGTAACCCTTTGAGAGCTTCATCGAAGTCATAATATTCAATTCAAATACCATACTTTTTTAAAAGTCAGAAACATTGTTATGTTAATTTTATGAGAGGTAGTCCACCGCGACCTCTGACAAATGTACACAATATAGCCATCGTTAATATAATCTTGTGAATTGAGATTTATTTTTATTATTGTACTTAAAATGTCGATTCCGAATGCAATTCACGATTATTGAAACTCGATTTAGCTTACGAATGATTTGAACATTTTGTGGTCACTCGATAAGCGTCAAACTACGCAGATCTATGTTTTGAGTGCTTGGCTACAAAGCCGTGAATTGGCGTCACCTGGAATTCAGTATAAGGATAGATGAGCTTAATACTGACAAATTTATGTTTGCATCTATTTAGGATTTTAATGATTTGTCTTGTATTGGTGATAAGCTATTAGAATATGTTAATTTAAAATTTCCGTTGTTGAGATATCTTAAAATCATGTGAATTTTAAGCATAGAATGAAATAAAAGCTTGTTACACTCTAGATTTGCAAAATGACTTACAATTATTTTATACAAAATATTAAATCTAATAGTTAAGTTTATGTGAAATAACTTAAAGTCCCATAAAAATGTGATTTTTGAATGTGTTCATTAAAGGTATTTTAGTTCTTTGAATATCCTAACATCTTCAAGCTTGAAACAATA
>ARYC01014089.1:0-10643 GCA_000711775.1 Oxytricha trifallax
AGTTCAAACCCCAGAGCATAAACACTTTTTATTAAAACTAATAAGTAAATTAATTGTTTAATAGATTGATATTCAACATAAATATTTTTATTTAATATCACAATCTACTTATAATTAATGTTATTTGTCTTTTTTCTCTTTTTCAATTATTATTCAAAAAACTCTATTTTAATTTATTATTGAGAAATTTTCTAAAGACTTTCCAGTAGAACAGAGAAAACTAGATCTTTCTGAAAAATCTTTATCTTATTATCTTGGTTAACATTATCTCTTGATTGTCATTGTTATGTCTTATCCATCTAAAGAGTTCAAAAAATATATATACAATAAGGAAAGATTGATGTTTAAAAAATATATTCTTCTTTGGTTTTAGATTTGAATAAGTTAAAAAATAGAAAATCAATCTAATTAATATTGTGTTTGTTATTGAGCATTACAGAAATCTTAAAGTCTAAATAATAGTCTGCTGTCAACATTTAAATATATATTTTATTTTAATATATCCCCATAAAAAACATTAATATTATTGGCTATTTTTGTAAGATAGTGTATAACTTCATTTTTCTTTTAGATTGATTATACTTCCTCAATTTGTAGATTAAATTTCTTTGTTTAAATCTATTAAATAAAAAATGAAGAACTTCATTATAATTAAACTTTCGAAAAGTGTCAACTCTTGCTCACCTTGGTTCGGATATTTAAAATACGCATGTTTTCATATTCTTAGAAGAGATCACACCTCGTAACAAAAAGCTTTTGTAAAATTGCATGACATAACCAAAATATTTATTTAATATTTAATGAAATTTTCATTTTATCGCAGTCATAATTTATTGATCGCTCTCCCAGTGACAAAACTCTGATAGATCCATTGCTCGACGGCATTCGAGGAGTGTTTATTCTAATGAGTCATGCTTTGGATTGTGTATGCACGTAGGTTTGCATTTATGATGCAACAAAAGTAAGTAATAGTGTATAAAGTGAGTAATTAAAGTTTATCTTTTAGATAATTGAATCAGTTTATAAATAAACTGTTATTCTACTTTGAAAGAATCTTCATATTCGGAAATAATGATAAAATAATCAGAAATTTTATATGAAATAAAAGCTCATAAAAATTAATTCGCCTTCTCTTACATTTCCAACATCAGATATGATTGTATTAGAAAAAGCCTGTGTCAATATGTGTACTCAAAATAGTGAAAGCTTTAACTGGGAGGATGGATAAAGAATGCATTAAAAAATACACAAAATTTTTTTTAAGCAATGGCGTTGATACTTGTCATTTTATTGAATAATAATAATACAACCCGTGGCTACAATTATAAAGTAATCAATTACTAATTTATGTTTATTTAATAAGATATAGGCCGTATTAGAATATTAAGCGAGTCTAATTTAATTGTGAAAATCAAAAATTAAAATAGAAAAAGAGCTTTAGGTTTTCTATAATTTCTATGAATTAAATTATGAATAAAATAAAACATGAAAGAAAATTTGATGGATAAGTAGCAAAATTCTATATTTACTAAATTATATTCATTTTTGAGATTTTGATACGATTGAAGCTCGATCCATATTATTTTTAAAATTGATGAGTGATATTCTGAGATAATGGATAGTGATCCTCTTCATTACTGAAGTTGTTACTGCCAATAAGAATTGTTTTTAAAGACTGGAATTAAGCATCTCGGTGATTCTTTACGCTCGGCTGGTTCAATAATACCTTATTTCACCAATATGTTTGCCATTAAAATTCTCTTAAGCATACATTCATAACATAATCGCTGTTACTAAAAATAACATATGCAAATGTGTACGACAGTTAACACTATATTTAGTTGAAAGAATATAACTTGAGCTGTAAAAGTGTTAATAATTGGAACCTAAAATTTTTAAATTTTGGACATAGTGAATGAGTTAAATCAACTTTGCATTTTAACAATTGTATGTGCTATAATTGGTTTACAGTGTGCAGTATAAACCAAAGCAATTATGTGTGCTAAATTTTATTTGCATTGATTATTATTTAGGCACTAACAAGTTTAACAAAATTCAGCAAAAAATTCAAAAGTCAAGTATAAAATTGTAGATTTAACTTTTGAAAACTGGTAATGCTACATAATTTTATATTAATGAGGTAATTAAAAATTTAGGTTAAGATGTAAAAATCCTTGATAATGCTATTTATTGAATTTGTCAAAAGATGTGTAACATTCTCAGTTCAAATTTTTAATGAGTGAAGATTATAAAGGAAAAAACATTCGTAGTGCAGCCTGTATTCATTTATTTTTAATGGAAACACACAGCAGTTTATAAGGGGATTTGCCTCCATTGCATATACAAAAGCAGAATTTGTCACTGATGTTTGATTTAAAATCTATTTAAAAAAATATAATGAGTCAATACAACTAATCAATATGATGGAAAGATGTTCTAACTACAAGTGAAAATTTTTACATTACTCCTACATTATCTATTTTCTTAAGAAATTTATAGTACAATATTTCCGAATGATAGTTTATTAAATTTGTATTTCCTGGCTTTGATGATTCAATTTAGCAATTTGCAATTTTGATTGTGATAAATATTTATAAATGTGTTAATTGTAAAAGTTAAAACACTATTCAAAATATACAGCACTTATAGTTTATTCTAATGGAAATATTTACTAATACAGGTTTCTCACAATCAATAAAATTGTAGTATTAAGTAATCTATGCAAAAACTATTATATGTAAAATGAGAGGGAGCCAATTTAATCACAATAAGATGTTTGCTAAAAAATTATAAAATTTGGATTTTTGAAAAGAATTAAATTATTTAAAATAACTGCAATTATTTTAATAATTAGAAATAAATTATTAAAGCCAAATAAATTTAGTTTCACAGTTTTAAATAGAGATTTCAAAATTGAAACAATAAATAAAGTGTAGGAGGCAAATTATTTGGGACTAAATTTCAACCTAAACTCACAAGAGCTGCTGAAGAATACTTGGAATGAGGTAAAGGCAAAGACAGAAATGTATCAAAAAGACTAACTAGCTCAAGTAACCCTACAGTGAGTGACACCATCATGATATCAGCACAGATGCGATAATTTATAATCTATAAGTACATTCCGCAGGAGCGGCAAATTTTTTGAAGATCGAAGATATTGAAAAGATGGAATTTCAACTAAACAGAAAGCGTTAAAAACATCCAATATATTCTAAATATAATTCTGAGAGACGTAACATAGTCCATTGAGTGAATTATAAAAGAACTGGTTCTAAAAAATATGATAAAAATCATCTTCAAGATTGACCTATCACTTAAACCAAAAAAGGTGAGCGAAGTATAAAAAATAGGAGAGGATTTTAAAAAGAGAAATAAAATATTCATAAGGAAGTGTCATAGACACCATGATGACAATCAGCTTATACAGGACGATTGTAAACTACGGAATGAAGCCCTACTACATTATTTACAAAGTATATATGGACGCAAACCACATGAGGACATGTAACCTGATATACACGGTTGGATATCCGAACAGATTCTCAAAACAAATAAGGAAAAAAGGATAGTTTACATGAATAAATCTGAAAAGAATGAGAAAGTTATAATCATTTGGTGGTTAGACGAAAGAATAAGAAGGCTAGAGATATTCAAATACTACCAACCAATTAAAAAATATTGAGAGTGACATATATAAAAAAATAAACCAGGTATTTTACTAATAGAGACTAATTACAGCCAAAAGACATTTTTAAAAAATCTAAGTGTGATTAAAGGCAGAAAAGCTTAATAATTTAAAATCTGAAAGTTATAATTAAAATAATAAACTAAAATTATTATAAAGATATCAATTAACCACAGCGCTCAATGAGCAAAACGAAAATCAGTAAAAGCAACTATGATGAAGAAGTCAAATATGAGAAAAGAGAGGGGTTGTAAAACTGAGGTAACCAGAACAAAAAGAAAGATTTCTGGGAGAAAGTTCAGTAAGTTAGATTAACTACAGAGATATAAACAAAGATAAAAGACACTTAGATTGAGAAAAGAGGAACAATACCAAGTTCCTCTAAACAAACATATGGGCTTTATAGGCATACTGAAGATTGAATAATCAAACCCCAGGAAGAGAATAAATGATTCACGTGGCTAAAGAGTATCGTATGACTGACAGGAGGACGGCTCAGAGTGCATTCAAGGAGGCCGGATGAGATTCAATAATCTCATAGATCGTTCTGAAGTACAAAGTCAAGGATTTGACGAAATAATCTACACCAAGAAAGGATGGACCCCGATTATCCAAGAATGATCATGAGAGTTTGCTGCTCCAGAACGAACATCGAGAAAGCTTTTGACAGGAGATTCAATGAAAGAGAGGAGGACAAGAGAAGGGGAGCAAGCACCAGGGAACTCTGGAAAGACCATTGGAAGAGATAACGCATAATGGATAGAAGCATTTCAACCTAATTCCAGGGAACCACAAACCACAACTTAAAAGATTCAATGGAAGCAATCCCAAGGAGATAGAAGAATTATAATTAAGCTACTCAAGGCAAGAATTAGCTAAAATAGATTATTTTGGGTTATATTATTTAGTAAATCAAATTTGTACATTTCTTTTTAATTATATTAATTAATTTATATTTTTAGGTACTCTACCGCATTTAAGCTGTTTTGCGGTTGAGTACCTTAATTATATTAATTATAAAAATATTTAATTTTAAATGCAGTGATAAAATAAGTAATTAAGTTTATAAAAAAATAGGAATGTATAAATTAAATATAAATAAAAAAATGCGAATAAATTATATGAGTTGCTATACTAAGCAACAAGATTATAAGATCTAATATTTTTCTTCCTCTTCAATTTTAATAATTATAATTAATTAATAATTTTTAATTTATACTTTACTTTTTGTAAAAACTTTATAACATATTTATTTAAAACATTTAAAATTTAATAATTTTATAATTAATATAATAAAGGTCTTTACCGCAAAGCAGCTTTAATGCGGTAAAGTACCTAAAAATATAAATAAATTAATATAATTAAAAAGAAATGTACAAATTTGATTTACTAAATAATTTCACCCAAAATAATCTATTTTAGCTAAATACATAATCATATGTCAGTAGTCGTGAATGACAATGGGATTCAGAGTATCGAAAAGAGTATTGGAGAGAAATATTAGAAACTTGAGAATGGGAAGTTCTGGAGGTATCATGATAAAATTCATGGGGTAATAAAATCCCATTAAGTTGTCAAAGTTCAACAAAGAACTGTAAAAACTGGGAGGTAAATTGAAAGAGGCTCTAAAAAACAATTGAGAAAACTATCACTCTAGGAACTCAGTAGGAATTTTGGCAATATTCCTGAAACTTTAAAGGAAAAAATGCGAATTCACATATGGTATCATTGGAAAAGAGTTCAGAATCAACAAGATTTTGCAAGAATAAAATCAACCAAGAGTGGTCTAGAGGACTGCGGATTGCTGGCGATGATAATAATAAAAAATATTTAGCTCAAGAGATATCAGGTGATCCAGTTTTCAAGATATTCGTAAAATACTGGATAAACATATAGAGATACTATACTACGTTAAACCTGGAAGTAGGATACATGAAAATGGAAGTTAGAAGGTAGGGAATGGCACTAAAGGAAGAAGAAGTGACACGAAACATTGAGAAAAAAAGCATGATAATATGGCATAAAGCAGACGAAGAAATAGGAACATCGATGTACAACTCTCATATTGACAATTGGGACGAATTAGTTCTCAGAGGCGCTCCGAAAGCATCTTTGAACAAAGAGTTCCTCCAAAAGAAAGGAGATTAAGCGAAAAGATTGGAGAGGTCTCGTAGTCGATGGCTTTATATTCAGCAACAAACAACACAAGAAAGCCATGGATGAGATTGAGCAAAAGGGATATACCAAAAGCCACAAAGGGAAATGCAATAATTAGACCTAGGGAGAAAGTAACAAAAAAAGTAGGCAGAACTGATAGTGTAAGTGAATAAAGAGCAGAAAGAATGAAAATGACGGGGAATCGCAAAATACTAATTATTAAATTATTGTTTAGCTGCATTTTTTTATACGAATTTGTGAATTTCATATTATTTAATTATCATAAGTTACTAACTACAACTAAGCATAGTTTCACACTTTTTTTTATTTAGAACTTTTTGACATTTAATATATATGATATATGACATTTTTAAATAACTGAATATGATATAAATTTAGTTAAATATAAATATATTTTTGAAAATGAAAAAAAATGATAGTTATAATTTTAGATAAAAATTAATCAAAGAAAAACCTCTAAAATAAAATTTTAACCTCTAAATTTATAGTAAGTATTTTATCCCTTTGCAATAAATTGTTTTTAATTTGTGTGAATAAAACGAACTTTAATATATATCACCTTAAATTATGTAATTAAATGTTAATTATAATATTACTCAACTTATTCTGGAGAGAATCAAAGTAAATTGTTGCCTTATTTCATTCGTAGGGATTTTATTTTATAAATCTAAAGGAAAAGCTGCACTGTCTTTCAAAGTTATATCCCCTTGAAAAATTAGATACACTTGGATCATCTTGTAAAATAATCATTATGAATTAGCTGAATTACAATCAATGATTCTTATATTCATAAATCTTTAAGTACATTAGACAAGTGGAAGCTAATTTTATGCTAGAATATTTTTTAATTGTTGATCTTGACTAATTCTAATGAGTGATCAAATTATTCAGCATATGTTATTATTGATTCATATAATTTTATATTAAATTTTCACATTTAGATTGATCTAGAGAAAATTACAGTAAAAGTACTGCATTTATTTGGTTGCTCAAAGTTTTTGCAAGAAATTATAATTTTCTATTTAGAAATCGTGAATTATGAATTGCTCTCAATATTTAGTTCATTATTTTCATTCCTAAGCAAACTTATACTTTTAGTTAAAATTGAATTTTCAATTTACATTTTGGCTTGTCTCAGTTTGGAAATATAGCAAGTTACGCATTTTTAAAGAGATTTATTTGCTATAAGTGCAGAGGTTATTAGCATGCTCTCATTAAATATGACAGTATGCCATAGATTTTTAATCTAGTGATAAAATTAGTTCATGTCTTTTTATCTTTTTATAAATCCATTGATGCACAAGGTGTGGCTCTAGAAATATACCTTGCCAATAAAGCATCCTCAGCTTTAATAAATTGCGTAATTATAAATAAATTACTAGCTTTAAAAATCCATGCTCAATTTCATGCCCACTCTCTGATATTATTGCAGTATTCTTGCAGCGAATTTAATCATTAGGGGTGAAAGAAAATGAAATTTGTTATTTTTCATATTTTTCGATGCTTTAGTCAAAATGTTGCAATACTTCTGGTGAATCGTAATTACAGGAGCAAGTTGATTTAAAAAGGCTAAGTGAAATATTTGAATACTTATTCATATCCTATTTATAGTATTTGTACTAATTGTAGGATTGCTAACATAACATTTTGTAGATTTATGAACTCTTAAATCATCGTCCTCGTTAAATTAATGGATGTATAAACATTCTGAATATTGTCACCACTTTTATTGCAGCTCCATAACACTTAGAAAAACTTTTTCATGTACTCTGTGCAACTGCCTTTGAGGTTCTTTTTGCTTCACTATAATATTTTTTTTATTATTATAATGATTTATTATATTTAAATGCAAAAGATTTTATACTATGTTTGAAAATTGAATTCCCTTTATCAATTTTTTATATTAGATTTTTCACATTTCAAATATTCTTTGCTTACAATAAAAGGCTGTCCATTTAATTTATGTAAATATCAAGTTTGACCTAATAGTAAAAAAAAAACTATTAAAAAGTAATCACAATTTTTTCTGCTTTTGGGGTTCAGTTGGCAACAATGCCAAGAAATGATATTAAAAGTATAATAAAAGTCTAGTAAAGTAAAAGAAATAATTTGAGAATTAAGTCTTCCACTGATAATGGAGCTATTAGTGTGCCTTAAACAACATTAGATTTTCCTCATAACAAATAATTTTATATCATTTGTAGATGACTTTGCCGACTCATTATTCGATTCCAATTAATTTATTCAAAGAATTTTGGCAATAAGCTGTATTTTTATTGGTAACATCGCTTATGTAGACACAGAAAAGTCTAATTTTGGTTTGTATCCTTAAATGATAAGAATGTTTGGTTTTGACTATTGATTTTTTTTAATTTATGAAAATAGGCATATCTTTTAGTTTAATTTATATTAGAGTCATATTAGTAAATCTTTAGTAATTCATTAAGAACCAATTAAATAAAAGTCTTTTTGGGTTCCTCTTGATAAAACTCCTACTAAGTTTGGGAACTTGTTTTGATTTGTGAGGTATCACCGCTATAATTCCAAATGTATAAGCTAATTTCAAATGGGACAGGACACAATGTTCTTTGTTGACTAGAAGCCAATATTAAGTTCATTATTTAGATTGAGGAATCACTTTAGGCAGTTTTCCCTTTGGGGTTCAGGTTTCTTCCTTATGGATTTAAAAATTCCTGAGCCTGCAGCAGCCTAAGCGAAAGAGAAAAATAATAAGCATCAGCTGAAGCCAAAAATTTTATCTGACCTGAGATTTAGTGATTAGTTGCAGAATTATCAAGATCAGTAAATATAATTATTCTTAAGATTAACTTTTACACCAATCAACACTCCCTTGATTTCAGTTCTACAACTTCACATCACAGCCATTTAGAATATAACTACTTTTTATCATTATCATTATCATATATTTTCATGATAAAACGTATTTTGCCCTTCTTTTTATCATTTTGATTAATTATTAGATCATTTAAATATTTCTAGTTTATTTTTTTATTATGAAGTTATTAAATTTAAATATAAATAAATTATTTTGCATAAGCTTTATTATTTTAAATAGAAGAATAGCTGTCACTCTTGATTATTATTTGAAATAAGATTTAAGGCTACTGTTATACCTAGTTTCATAGATGTAAAAATAGACAAAAAATATTTAACTTGTTAAACTATACTTGTGGAATGAGAAGATTCCTGGCAAGTAAATTTACAAAATATAATTTTTGTAAGTTTTATATCAAATATTATAATTAAATATTTCTTAATAATTAACAGCAAAGATAAAAAACTAAACAATTTTAAAAAGTACAAAAATATGAATTTATTTTAATATATTTTGTTTTGCTGGGAGTTTTTTTTTAAGGTAAAGAGCATTAATATAATACTTTCTGGGAGTGTTCAAATTGTCACATCGATAATTTCTTATAAAATATTAATTTTTTTATCAATTTAAATACTCTTGCATTGTGGTAATCTGATTTCATACTTCTTGGTAATTGCGATTACAAATATATTAAATTTTTAGAAAATTTTTTTAAATTATTTTTAATTAGTAAAATTAAGTAAAAATACAACAATGTGTATGACCATTTTGCTCTTTACCACTCTCATAATAAAGATTTTCTTTTTTTTTAATTAAATTTATAAACAACATCAATATTAATTTGAAGTTATTATTTTAACCAATATTCTTATTTTAAGCCTAACTTTCAACTTACTATATTTAGTATTTATATTTTTAAAGATGATTAAAATTACTATTAACGATTGAGATAAAATTGATGATTGGAATATTAAAATCTTTTTACTTTTTAGGATGTGTAATGTGTGGGTGTGAATATTAAAGTTTAATTAGTTTGTGATAAATTATTAGCTCTCTAAATGGATAGAAGTATTTTCATTTTGGAATAAATTACAAGTTTCAAGATTCTCTGTCTTATTAACAGTAAATATTAGCTTTAGGCCTTTCGTTGATATCATTATTGTTTTAATCAAACTGCATCTTATACTTACAGTGCTGAAAAGTATGCTGCTTTTCTTTATTCAGTTGGCCTAGTATTTGTTTTATAAATTCACCTTGAGATCTTTGGTTCATGATTTCAGTTAGTGTCTTATTTACCACTGAGTAAGAAGAGAAATCGGTAGAAGAAATTCTCTCTGCTCTTCTCTGTATCTTGTAATAAGTTTGGAAGACAAACTTGTCTTTATCGTCTAGAACTATTTGTATAATAATAGCTGGAAGTGATTTCGAGCATAGTCTAATTTGCATTAGCCTTTTTACAATCTTTGAAGCTATTCTGTAAATTAGCTTGAAAAACGACCAACCAGGAGCACCAATAGATGAAGGAGAATATTCCAAGCAATGGAATGTCAGAATCAGACATCTTTTAGGAGAGTCAAGATAATCAATCATAAATATTTCCAAAAGACTCCATTTCATAATTAAAATACCATTTTGTTAAGCTGTATTAAAATTGAAGCACACCCAGCAAGCAGCAGTGGTACATTCCTGTGAAAGCAAACACGATTCCATTTTTTGCTGTAGTGATGAGTACCAAAGGTATTTTGATATACAAAAGCTTATTGAGTTTCAAAGACTTACTAATAAAGATGTACTACATTCTTGAACCAATCCTAAGATTAATCTAGCATCCCAAATGGATGTTTAACCCATAGCGACCCATACTTTTGCATTTCAGATCTCCAATATGAATTCTTAGCACAAAAAGAACAGGCATAAATGCCAAGTTAGTCTAAGCTAACAATG
>ARYC01014091.1:0-11726 GCA_000711775.1 Oxytricha trifallax
TCTATCAAAACATAATTCTAAATTTTTCAATATCTCTTCACCCAAGAGTGAAAACCCCGAAATCCTCTTTTTCGGACCCCTCATAATCAAAAAGTTTTACTGTGATGGAAAAAGGAGTATATCTTCGTTCAGAGTGATAGATAAGTGATGAGATCTGAGTTCTAACTTTGGAATGGTGTCCGGTATTTGTGTCCGGAATTTGTGTCCATTTGGAAATGTGTCCATTTGACTAGAGGTGATGTTTGTTACAATGTAACAAACATCAAAATTTGGTCGAGTACCTGCAAAGAAATGAAATTATCTCGAGCAGCGATTTTTTTCATGACTTTACTCTAGAAGAAATAATGTAGATCAAAACATAAGCTACATGTTCCATCCTACTCATAATTCATGGAAAAAATCACTCATAGAGATATTTCGATTTTAGTGAAAGTCAAAAAAGATTCACATGATTTCGTGTATTTTAACGATAAAAATGCGTATGAATTTCCTGATGAAAGACTCAAAGAAGATAAAATGTAGACCTTGATTAAATGCACAAAAAACTTATTTAGACCAAGTCCTCAAGTAATTTGATTGAAGAGATAAGAAAGGAAGAAGTTTGGGGCAGAGAAATATTTAAAATCGATTTATCTCGATGGGGTAAAATTTTTTGTGAATACAACAAGAATGAAGGTTAGTCGTTAAATTTTTCTCTACATCTTACACTTTTAAAACTTTTTCATAGCTATTTTGTATAGAGAGATATTAATTTTTCAGGAGTTAAAAATTTTAAAAGTTAAATTTAAAGGGTCTACAGTTAAGATATTATAAATCTAATTTGATTTATCGATGAGTCAAATTATTGGCTGTTAAAATATATCAAATTCAAATCAATATCAGTTAAAACGATACTATAAAAAATCAAAAAATACTAAAATTCCATTTTTAATTTAATTTTACATTTTATTTTAATAATTTCCCATTTTAAATCTATTTTGATAATAGTGTATCTTTGTATGGTTCCTTTTTCATTTTTAGGTATCCTATTACTTTAAGATTATTTTTGAATTTTATACTTTTTGTAGTTTAAATGAAAAACATGTACGGTGCTCTGTTATTTCTTATTGTCTCTGTAGCCTTTAATTCTAAAGATTCTTTCATCTCTCTCTATGCAGAATCATAATAGTTTCCCACCATTTCTTTTCCTTAAATCTTTTCGACAATTTTTGTGTTTCTTAATTTCGAGCATCTATTAGCTTATAAAAGTAATAATTTGTATGAAAGTAATTCATAGAAGTTTCTTCTAAGTCGAAGTCTAGGCTTGCATGCCTCTATAAGGAGTATCAGTAGTATCATGGAATTTGATATATTTTCATGTACAATAAGCTCTTGAAATTTTTCATAAGGTCTTGAGCTTCTTTGTGTATTGTTTTGTCCTTGTCCAAGACATTTTAAATTGTATGAATTAATTGGTTAACATGTTTATATATTAACTATCTATTTATATTTTTTCGATTTTTTTATTAGGGCACTTTATTAAAACATTTATCGTTAAAAATTCCTATATTCTTTTTTAATCTTATTTAGAGTTAATAAGACTGCTAAGGATTAGTTGTTCGTTTAATAAGTTCCTAAATACTTAAATCCTTCAACCACTCTAGTGTCTTCTAGCTTCTTTTCCTTACATTATTGCAAAGATTATAGGCTGCAACGATTAAAGCTAATCTTTTTCAAGTTTTCTTCGAGTTATAAAGTTTTTTGCTTTACTTCTTCTTGTGTTGAAGCTGTAATGACAATATTATTGGCAAATTGGCTAATGAATTATCTTTCAATGTTAAGATAGAGAATAGCTTTTTTATACTGAGTACTCTTCAATAAGACTAAAAATGTTATTATGATAACGTAGTACTTAGTCTGTCCCTCCACTGATTTAGAGCCTTTGATTATTATAAATTAACTATTATCTTTGAATCATTTTGTTATCAATGATATAAAACTTTTAGTCTCTACAAACTATTTCTTGGTCGTAAATTAAAACTTCTCTTAGATCGATGTAAACCTACTGTCGAATTACTTGCTGAACAATTTCCACTTCTTCCTCGTAGGATGCCCAGCTATCACAATCTGAATACTTTGAGCAGGTATCTTCCTCAGTCTTGTAGTGTAACGACGACTATGTGTAGTTTAAGACTATACTCAAGATTTTTTAAGTATTTTACCTCGTTAATTTAAAACTGTGCAGATGATTAAACTAGCGTCTTATATTTTTAAACCATAAAAAATAAGAAATAATCAAGAAAATAAAAGAATTAAATATTCTTAGAAATTATATTAATTCTATTCTGTTCTGCTCTTAAATTTAATTGCTAATAGATTTTTCTTTTTGATAACTAGAACCCAGTTTAATCAATATAATTGCTTTGCATTTAAAATCAAGTTTGTTTAAAGAATTATTGATATGATATCTTTATATCTCTTCTTGATAACTTTTATAAATTAATAAACTAATCCTTGCTCGATCAATTATTTTTACTCATTTGATATTGTTAAACCTTCATATCAATTGGCTTGCTTTTTTTTCTTCTAGAAATTTCTTGATAAATTGATTCTCTAAGTTAAATCAATTTAAATTTTTGATTTTTATCATTCAAATAAGCATGTTTTAAAGATTCTTATTTATTTGAATATATTTCATTTGCACTTTGAGCTCTATCAATAGTCGATCACAAACTCCTATGAATTTGATTAAATTACGAAATTTAGCTTTAACACTTAAATATAGATAAGAAACCAAATAAAAACTCTATTCGTTATTTGTTTTGATTATGAGTAAATTTCCTTAGTCTAATTTTTCAAAATTTGTCTACATGTTTGTACAATTCTCGAAAATCTTGATAATTTAAAAGTAAACATAGTCAATTCCCAAATTGGTGCAACTGGAAACACCCCACGAGCCTTTTGAAGAACTCACCATGTTGCAGCCTGAAGCTGGAGTTGCAGAGGAGAGAAGCAAGGCCTGAATTGACAACTCAAAAAAGAATTCCAAGCCGTTTACTTTAAAGAATATCCTTTCAATTGATGTACTTAGCACAATCGTAGGTGCCAATTATCGAAATACTAGTGTTCTGTGGCCAGTTAAAACAGAAACCAAGATGAACATAATCGAGTTGTTTGCTTGAGTGTTTCTGCTTGGGAGTTATAAAGATTAATAGCAATAGATATTTACATAAATGGAGGTTATTGAAAATAGAATGTACTTTAATCATGTTGTACTATTGCACCTGATTATATAAAATATATTATAAATATAATAATGATAATGATAAAAGAAAAAATCTCATTCCATAATTTATTTTTACAATTAATTCTGTTGTTAAGTAGTTTTATAACATTCAATCATATTAATGTTTTAGATTATTAATTCTGTGATAATTGGCATGGAAAATTAGAACAGTCCTAAAATTAATAATGAAAAATTACCATTAGCACTGAAAATTTCATTTAAGTTCTAACTAAGAAGAAAATTTGTCATTAAAATACTTTTGCAGATTTCAGAATCTGCTGAGAAAATCTAATTAGTAGTCTTTAAATTAATATGAGGAATTGAATTGGATAAAAAAATTTGATTATAATTATTTGTATTTTATTTGGGTTAGTCGTATTTTTGAACTTATTTAAAAGAGCGAGAAAAAAATTGAGTTAATTATAGAATAAAAAAATTTTAATTAAAATATCAGGAAGTGAAAAACTTTATGGAGAGGAAGTACAAACTCCTATGATAAAGGATATTAATAAAAGTAAATAAAATACAACAAAAACTGCAAATGTAGAACTAAAATATACAAATTTACATTAAATAGTTCAACAAACTTGTTTTCATGCCAAGGCATTTAAATCAGTATTAATAATTTAATAGAAATAGGTAGTCATTAACAACAGCCGTCAACTTTAGTTTATGATGCCTATAAGGGAAGGAGAAGAAATTGTCAAAAAGAATGAAAGATTTTCGGAAAGGTTACACAAGAAATGAAGAGCTAAAACTAAAAATAGTAAATGGCTGTAAGCTGCAAAATAATTGAATTAAACACCTGTTTCTAAATTGGAAGAGAGATAAACTTCAAATTAGATTACGATTAGATGATGAGAGAATTATAAAGAGAAAAACCCAGCTTTATTAATATCATAGAAACGAGTCTTTAAAGAATTATAGGATTAAATAGTCAAATTATAATGAAGACTTAATTAGCAAGAAATATAAATTTACTTACTTTAAACAGTGGATGAAACCAGATATAACAATCAAAACTATAGGTTAGTCTTAGCATGTAATATATTGAACACTGATAAATTTAGACTTCATATAATCGCAGTATGAAAACATCATATTGGAATAAAAAAGGCCACTCCATTCCCTCCTTTTGGTGCCAGTTAAAGTTTTAAAAGCCAGTTTTTCTTCTTAAAGTTCATTTCAGGTGTGGTGCCAAAATTAGAATACGATTTTACAATCTATCTAGAATTAGTCTTAAATCTATCTAGAATCTCAGGGTGCCTTAAAGTGACTCCTGAACCAAAGTTAGTGGATAGAACCTTATCGAAGCAGCTTTATAGAACAACATTCTAAATCCAGTTAGAGTTATCTTAAATCCAGAAAGATACTGATAAGCCAACATTTATAGATCTAAAACTTCAAAGTCACAGGTGTTCCTACTGCAGCAGTGAAAAAATTTTAACTGGCATCAAAAGCAGGGATTAGTAGACTTATGTCTATGGTAAGGCTGATACAGCAGAAATGTAACATCAAAAGGATAGATGATAATGGGTAATTTCAATTAAAACTTAAAAAAACTCGAGTAAGATATTAATGATGGTCAAATAGAAACAATTCCAGATGATAAAAGTGCACATGTGATGATCACTAAATAATCAAAGTAAAATTAAAAATCAATTACCAGAAAAAGAATTTAAAGAAGACTGATAAAGAAGGTGGTTAGATTAATAAAAGTAAGAAAATAATGTTTTAAAACATATACTAGAAGAAAGCTGAATTAAAGGAAATATCAAGAGAATGTTTCTAAAGGAAATTACAGAGATAGAGTAAATCAAAGAATTGGCATAAACAACCATCATAGGGATATCGATTTGAAGGAAGCACAATAGGAAAAGTTTCCTTCTATAATATCAAATAACAGTGGAATGGAGTTGCCAGGAATATGGAACATTCTCAAAATATAAAAATAATTGAGAATATATATATATAAAGAAATAGATAAAGTTCCTAATTAAATTAATAAAATAGTTTATTATAAGTTTCTTCAGTATTACAGTACGAAGTAGTGGCAAAATTTATTTTTACTTACTAGTACAAAATTTCTTTTTAAATTAATTGAAAAATTTATATTGGTTACAACATTAAATGTAATTAATTTGTGCTAAAAAAGTAAATTATAAAAATAATATCTTAATATATAGTTACAAAGCATAAAAATAAACACTATATAAATATTAAATGATTATCAAGAATAATACAAAAAATAAGAATAAATAACATTATTATTTCATAGAGTAATTATAATTATCCCTATAAAAAAGTGAGAAATAAAATAAAGTTATATATATATAATAACTGGTTTAAAGTAGTTAAATATATGAATTTTAATATTTCTTACCAAAGTAATATTTAAATTAAATAAAGAATTAAAGCCAATTTTTATTAAAACAATTATAATACAATTTTGCTTAGGTATATCTTTTAATTTTATGGTTTGATATATTCATGAATTTTAAGCTATTTTGACTAATTGCTATATTAAAATTGCTAAAAAAAGATTTTTCAATTTAGTTAAAAGTTAATCTAAAAACAAAGTAGATCATTAAAAATTTGATAATATAGTGAGAAAGTGACCAAATTACAATTAGGGGAGTAAATCAGAGATAATGACTTATTCAAAGACTTTAGGGACTGTGATTAACTTGGTATAAAATCAAGAAATGAAACAATAGAAAATAAAACAACTAAATCAGTATTCTACAATATAGACTATGCTGAAATAAGCATAGTTGGGAGTAATTTGAATAGGCAATAGGATCTGAAAGATTTTATGAAAAATGCTGATTAATTTCGAATCATTTCTCAAGAAATTGTGTAGAAAATGTGGTGGTACTTGTCTCACCAACGCATTTTCTAAATATAAATTCTGTATTCAAATTATTCATAATAGTTATAAAGCATTAATAAAATATTTAGCAACTTTATAGATTATCAAACGAAAAATTAGGCACACATCTATTTTAATGTTTTTTAGATTATATAACATGATTTTGACATAAAAATAGTTATTTATTATTGGCAAAAAATCATAAAATTAAAGATGTATTCCAATTGATTGTCCCAATTTTTATTCATTTATCTAAGAGAATTTTCATTTTTAAGCGAATCAAGCAGCTCGTACTTATTAATTATTGTTTTATGATTTATTGCCAATAATGAATTAATATTTTTATCAATTTTATGTGATATGACCTAAAAATCTTTTAATGTACATGTGCTTAATTTTGCAATTGCTAATCTAAAGAGTTGATAATTATTATTTTTAATGTTTTTTTTCGAAATTTTCAACCCAAATTTGATCAAGACTATGACTAATTAAAATAAACATAAAATTTTGGTGTAAAAAGTTACTGCCAGAAATTATTGTGATGCCTTAACTCCAAATGAACACCATAATATCTATAAAAGAAGAGACTAATATTACTAAGAAAGTATAAAGTTGAAATTTTAGCTAAATGCTTGGAAACTCAAGGCTTACAGTTGCAAACTCCCATCTCTACAAAATAATTCAAAAAGTTATGATTAATAACCACTAAGAATAGAAGTTCTTATTATTGGAAATAGGGTATTATCAAAACAAATTTAAAGAGAGTAAAAGCAGCTGAAGGTCATTAAGAAATCGAGAAGTAGAAAAAGATATACACATGATTACTGGAGCAGATAATCTAAATAGAAACTGTATTTAAGCTTATTAAAGATCTTTGCAAAAACAGAAAGCAAAGTAAAATTTTAAGTAAAAGAAATCCAATTATTGAAAGGAGCTACGTAAGGTAGCAGTCTATCTCTCAAGTTATTAAGCATATTCTTACAAGAAGTAATTTACTTTATCCTTAATTAAATAAGGATAAAAGTTATTAGCAGCAGAAGATATTCTAATCTGCTTTTAAAAAAAACTGGAAAAAGTGTGAGTATCCTTAAAGGTAGAGAAATATCATAATTTAAAATTAAATACAATACTACAGTTTTTTATTTTGTGAGGAAAATATTTAAGTAAGTCTAACGAAATGTGAGTCAAATAAAAAGTATAGACTGCCGAATACTGTTTGAATTTATTTTTGAATAAAAGTTCTCAACTAAACACTGTAATGCGATTTAAAAACATACACAGAAATACCAAAGATTACCGTTATCAATCTCATAATATTCGATAATAAAGGCTTTAATTATATTATTACTTATTTACAAATACAACGTATTTGTAAATCAGCAATAAATAAAAATAGATGAAATTGATAAGATAAAAATAGCTTAAGAGTTTAACTATAATAGCACCTCGAGACATTCCGAATAAAATATTAATTGCTCAATGTAATCTAACTTAAAGGTAACAATAAATTCTACATCATTAGAAATGTTGTTGTAAAAAAACATGATAAAATAATAAGAAAATTCAAAATTTCATACTATCCGAGAAGACTAAGGTAAATTTCAAATAGAGTATATACAAGAATTTTGAATGAAAAAAGTTATTCTATTCAGTTTATGAAAAATAGTTGATCATTATGTTCAATAAGAATTGTTGTATTAATTGAGTGTTAAGAAAGTAGGGTTTAGGAGTGTTCTCTTGATGAAATTGATAGTCAAAGGAATTTATCTTTTGTAAACATTAGTCGAATCTTCGATATCCGATATTGGTTCTATCTGATTGTAAGTATCTAAGCTATATTATTAATAATTATTTTATAATAGTGCTTAATTATTAATTTTTTAATTACATTTTTATAGTTTTAGCATTTGCTTATTATCGTTTATGTTGTTTTTTTATATTTAATTCTTTTATCTTCACTTACCTATTATAATTATTTATTTGACATATTTTATTATTTTTATTATTTTTTTAATTTTTTTAATTTTCAAAAAGATTCTTGTTTTTATTATTTTGAAAAATATCCTTTTAAATTTATTTATATATTTTTATTTTTTTTTACAGACTTATCCAATTTCTGAATGTTGATTATTATATCTATTATTTATTTAGAGCTTTATTTAATAAATAATTAATGGATTTAATGAATATTTTTTGTTTTTTAAATTTTATAAGATATATTAAATTAAATTTATATATCCATTTTTAATTATCATCATCTAATTATTATAATAATTTCAATCAAATTAATTATTTTATCAAATGATTTTTTCTGACAACAAAAAGATCATTAAGTTTTATATATTACTAAGTTTTTTTCTTTGACAAAAATTTTTAAGGTCTCATTCAATTAAGTTTTTTTATCTCATATTATTCATTATATTTATTGAAGTACTTTAGCTCAGAATAATTATTTATGTATACAAACCTTATAATAAATAACTAGGTGATGTGTTAAGTTTAGCCTAGTATCGATACGTTCATTAGTAATAATAAAAATCAACTTTACAATCAGTCACTGTAATATTTACTTTGGTATTGATAAGCTCTAAAACACTAGAAAATTAAATACTATTTTTTCTTATAATCATTATTTTACTTACTTTATATTTGTATTTAAATAACATTACATTTAATTTGTTATTGAATTTAAACTGATAAGGAATGTTTGATAAAACATAAACATTAGAGAACAAGTCAGTAAACCAAAAGTACTAATCAAGATATACTATAAATACCCAAAAACACATAATCAATCCCATGGTGTCTTAATCTTTTTCAGTGAACTTCTCCAATTAATTATAATTTGAGGCAGAATTAGAGCATCGATAGAGATACCATATGGAAATAAAACTTATGAATGAATATGCAACTAAAGGAGATTTTATATTTTTATGCAATCTTTGATGATATAGATAGATCAATATTCAAGTTTTGTTTTTATTTTTATAATAACTTAATTTATCATAAAATTCATTTTTGATTATTTTTATACTCTTTTAAAGAGGCAAATATATAAAATTAATCTCTCTATTCTCATAGTCTTAGGTATGAGAAACAAAATTTTATTATAAAAATATAATATAGAAATATGGGGTTGAGTAATTTAATAAATAAATATGCTTAATTGAATGGGCATGTTATTTTCTCTTCATATTATTGCTAAAGTAAATTTGAATCGGGGAAATTGTAAAATAGAAATTAAATTCATATTTAAATAATTATAACTGCCACTAAGTAGAGATACTTATTAATAAAATTTGGTCCTAAGTACTTACCGTAATGTTAAAAAGATTGAACATGTTTCTAACTTTTCGGTGATAATCCTTTTTTCTAATTGGCACTTGACTAAATTAACTTTATTATAAATCTGAATTATAGAGGAAAATACACGGATTTGATCCATTTGACCGATATGACAGGAGGATTTTGTGATCAAGTGACGAGATACTAAATAAATGCTATTTAAATGATTTTATTAAATATAATTAGTTTATGAATTATTATGGCAGTGGAATAAGAAATAATTACTTCATTCTTATTGTGATTTCTCCTCTTCTTTATCATTTTCTATGACTGCGCTTATTTATCTGCTAATGTCTTGGTTTTATGAATCACTTGCTTCTTTTTTCTCTCTGTCAAGACGTGAAATAAAAAACTTTGCTAAGTCTATAGAGTCAAATGGCAACTAACCGCTCTCACTCTTTTTGACATTGCTTAGATTAATCAAATGGCATCTGGCTTTAAATGCCTCTCTGTCTATCTTTTTAAGTCTCTTTAATGGCAAAGAATTAGTTGTGATGACAACCGCGGTGTCAATATATTCCAATGTCACATCTCCGTATTTCACTTCTCTTGAGTAGCCAGATCCCTCCAGCAGCCTTTTCATTTTTGCCACCTAATAATTGCTAAAGAAATGCTTGTCGTTCATCTCGTCCATGAGAACTATCTGAGGCTGGAATTTCACTTGGATGACTTGCAGTTTGAAATGTGATTAACCTTCTTACAGCACATCGCACACAAAGATTTACTGGAGCATCTTCACAATACTAGTCTTGCCGGTATCTGCCTTCCCATAGAGGCACACACAACATTTTTTCGATTTTGTTTTTGTACTATAACTGCAAACAGAGCATCCACTGCTTCGCCAGATCCCCATTCTAGAACTTTATCTATTGATACAGCCTCTGTTTAGTTTAAATACGTATTATCTCTGAAAAGAAAATGTCTGAAGTGATTCAATAACAGGAATAACTATCCTTTCTATAAGTCCCAATCCCACCATAAGTTTCATTAATCCTCTTAATCTTCTTTCAATATCTTGAATCTGAACCAAATCACGAGCATTCTACCAGTACTTTTTTTTATATATATAATCTGAAAGATTGTGAATCTGACCAAATTTTTAGCATATTTGTGAACTCCACTAACATCTCTTATTTCGTTATTGAAGGAGAAATGGAAGAATTTGCTTTAGATCTTGCAGCACTAGATCTTTCTTTCTCTTAGTTAAAGTTGTCTTCATCTCATGTGATTAGTTTTATACTTGTATACAAAGCAAGGAGATCTTAAAGATTTTTATGGTCAGTTGCTTCTATCTTTATGTTGAGCTGCTTAAGAACTTTGGGACCTGAGTAGGTATCTTGATTGAAATGATTCTTATGAATACCCTTAGTTAGAGGATAGCTTGAGATTTCAATGTATTATTTGCTGCTTTCATGATTTAAATAGACATTGACGTGTTGGTTTCATTTGCATGACTTTTTGATACTCTAAATAATCGAATTTGAGTTCTCTGGTCTGTAAGGATATTGGCATTCGTAAAACTGAGTCATTCTATAGTTCATCATTCTTTAAGATTATAATGACTTACAGAGAGAAAGAGAGGTGTTTAAAGAGTTTTCTCCACCATTAAATAGATATTTGAATTATTAACTATTAAATATCATTTATTTATTATCTCGTCACTTGACCACAAAATCTTCCTGTCAAATCGGTCAAATAGATCAAATCCGTGTATTTTCCTCTATAATTCAGATTTATAATAAAGTCAAATGAGTCAAGTGCCAATTAGAAAAAAGGATTATCACTGAAAAGTTAGAGACAGATACTGTTCAATCTTTGTAACATAACGGTAAGTACTTATGACCAAATTTGATCTATAAGTATCTCAAACTTAGTGGCAGTTATAATTATTTAAATATGAATTTAATTTCTATTTTACAATTTCCCCGATTCAAATCTACTTTAGCAATAATTATTACTATTTACAGTGTGATTATAGTTTTATAATTACTAGATTGCTAAAATATAATAAAATACTAAATTGTGAAAACAGTTTGTGACTTTTGTGGATTCAAACAATGGCCTAGATCACATAGGGTATTGTTTTGTAAGGATTTATAAGATAATTTTAATGGCATATTTAAACTAAATTCAAAAGAAAGTTTAAGAAATAAGCATTATATAAAGTTAGTAAAACTAAATATAATTAGAGCTAATTATTACAAAAATAAAATAATTAATAAGGCAGAGACTTGCCGCATTTTT